>CAXHKC010000078.1:0-16415 GCA_964017065.1 Haliclona indistincta
TGTTGGACATCAACTTAGCTGCTGAGCTAGTGAAAAATACTGCATCTCATGGGTGAAATGCATGGTTTTACTGCAGTTCTGTCTGTTCTGAGTCTCCTCTATTGAACAGCGGTTGGCCACACTGATCGTGTTCTTGTAGAGACATAAAACCCAGAATTTTCATATATCCTCTGGAAATTAAATTGACTACAAGCCATCAATCCTGCATACCTAGGGTTGAGTCTCTGTGTATAGTTCCCTAAGTACTCCCTTTGATACTTTTGTCGAGCTTGTAAGTGAACATTTAGATGCAAGCAGAGCTCCTTCAATTTTTGGAGTACTTTTTCTGCTACTTCTCTCCATGCATGGTTAAGTATAGATTACAACAAGAGGTCAACTACATCACATGCAGTAGCGCTGTATTGAAGAGGTGAAGTGAGTGTAGCAATCTAGGCACAGGGTGTGATTGTGAAAGGGAACTACTGGAGTCTGTGGTAGATATGTCATTGCAGACATACTCAGGCCTCTTGTTGATTCTGACTAAGTGGTCATAAAAGAAAAAATTCTGGATTCAATTGGTTACTGGTAGTTTACCAATGGGCTCTCTTTGCAGAAAGCTGCATCACAGCACTATATGCTGGCCATAGTCTTGAGTTCTTTCTATCTGGACTAGCCCATCTTTGTAGTACTGCACAATTTGGCATGTAGACATACTCTCTGTAGTACCACAGTTCAACTCTTCCACTAATACAATAGATGAGCTTGCCATGACTTCTTGTCTCCTCTTTTGAAAGTACACAGCAAGAAGTGTCGTGACTGTGCCAGATTAAAATTATCTATGGTGAGCACAACTGATACTGTAGAGTGTGAACATGATGGTGTGCCAAGAAATTGCAGTGCCTCATGATCAGCATAGTCCAGGCAGACTTATGATTTTTATCTTATCTTCTCTAATTATGTCTCATACATTGTCTGCACTATAACAAAGTCATCCTGACCCAGTGTGACATTAGTAGAAACAATGATTACATCACAAACCATATACGTGTTTGGATTCAAACTATATGTTTGACTCTCTGCAGTTGAACTCATAAAACAACATGATCAGTGACAGCTTTTTGAAGTTTAATTGCAGGCTTTGGTTACATTGTTTCTTCTTCAGCAGCAGTTCTAATTCTCATATACACAAAGATTGAAAACTGGAACTCGATCTTAGACATCATGCATGTCCTTAATTGTAGCTTAACAATACATGTAACTATTGAAAATGTCAAGATCATCTGTGTCTAAAGTATATACTTTTGCACATGATATTTTTTACATACAGTTCACAGCTCCATAGCTGATAATATTACTAGTGACTAGCAAGCTGTCTTCATCCTGTGAATGTGAGTTTAACTCTCTTTCGTATATTTCCTCCACTAGGAACTGCTCATTTACCACCTCATCACGCAGACGATAACGGTAACGTCTAGACACACACAAGAACCCCATCAATGAAAGAAAAATAAAAAATACTTTCAGCTGTGTTGCTATCCTGATGAAATCGACTTCAACTAATCGCCTAGTACTACCACTGAATTGTTTATTAACTATTAAAATTGTTAATTAATTAACCAAGAACCAGTTTGTATGTCGAAATGAAAGTCGATTTTATGGTGGATAGCAACACGGCTAAATTGTACAATTTTACTGGATCTTTAGTAAAGGTCTATGTGTTACGAAGAGGTGCTGTGGAGCTCGAAAGCGATAGTTTGAAGCCAGCGCCGATACTTGCAGTATCTATGCAGTAACCCTATGTAAGCTTCTTCGCTGAAGAGGAAGCGGCTTCCTCACTATAGTTTTGTAAAGTTGATTAGTAGTTGTACATGTTGCATAAATATAAACGTGAACTGCCACTTCTGACCATTTGGCTGGAAGCGACCCCATAAACCCGACCTCCTCTGGTTTGCTAACCGAGACCAAACGCATTTCAGCAAAGCTAGTATTATTAAAAGTACTTGTTAAGAGTAGTACTTCCGTTGACTTCCCTTTGGAATGGCCAGCAGCCTTGCAGAACCTTGCTAGTCTTGCAAGAGATGCGCTCTAATAAGAAGATCGAATGACTAGTTAATAACTGATTGCGGTCAGAGTTTAGAGCTGTTTTCTGCAGGATCGAAGAAGTTTTGGACTGCGAAATTTGCACCAGGAGGTTTTTATAAGTTGGTGTACATACTAAGTCGCCGAAAAGCTGATTTTGTAGAAGTTGATTTTTTTGTGTGGAGACCCTAAACCTACACATGGGGTTACCATGTGTTGACTGCTCCACAGAGCCAGCGATTTGGAGAAGTATATAGAGTACAGATGGACGGTGATGGATCCATTAATATTACCTGTACGCCAGCCGGCACTACCACTCCTAAAGCAGTCGTCTCTCATACGTTCCAGTTCAATGGTAACGCCATCAGTGACTATGTATACGAGTTTATCACGACCGATCCTGAGTATTGCTGCATTGAATCGACCCGACCAATATCGGTGATGCAGTACTCGGCTGGTCACTGCTATGGGTAAGTATAGTATCATGTGACTATTACTGCATATCATGTGACCATTACTGCATATCATGTGACCAATACTACATATCATGTGACCAATACTGCATATCATGTGACCAATACTGCATACAGTACCGCTCACGAGTAAGTGGACCAACACCCGCGGGAGACTCGCAGGCAACCCGGGGATAATTTTGTCTTGCCCGCGGAACCGTGTATCATTGATCGCGGGTACAGAGTGCATCACGCGTGTGGTGCGGGTACACATTCGCGGACCCGCAGACACCCCCGAATTACGCGCGGTTAGCCCGCGGGTTTGAGTACACTTACTCGTGAGCGGTACTGTATCATGCCCTAATAATCATGTTTAGAGTTATCTCAATCTCTCCCTCCCTCCCTCTCTCTCTCTCTCTCTCTCTCTCTCTCTCTCTCTCTCTCTCTCTCTCTCTCTCTCTCTCTCTCTCTCTCTCCAGCTGGTTCAGATTATGTGGCGTTTGATGTTAACACAGCCAACTTCCCTGTGGGAGCCAATGTCATCATGTTCCCTGTCACTATTGTTAATGACGATATACATGAGGTGCTTGAGAACTTCCAGGCTAGATTAGAGCTAGTGTCGGGTAATGGAGTCAGAGTGGGATCAGCTGATACTGCTACCATTAGTATCACTGATGATGATGGTAAGTTTCTCTCTCTCTCTCTCTCTCTCTCTCCCTCTCCCTCTCTCTCTCCTCACTGAGCACATATTCATCTGATCTCTCCATAGCTCTTGTTGCTCGATTTGAGCAGCCTCGATACACGTTCCATGAGAATATCGGTCAACAGAGAGTGTTCGTTGTGTTCAACAGAGCCAGTGCTGTCAGTGTACCATTGAGAATAACAACAGCCGATGGAACAGCAACTGGTTAGCTAAAGGGTTGATAATAGTTATAGCTGCGTGGGGACGGGGCTGATAGCATAGCTGCATGGGGACGGGGCTGATAGCATAGCTGCATGAGGACGGGGCTGATAGCATAGCTGCATGGGGACGGGGCTGATAGCATAGCTACATGGGGATGGGGCTGATAGCATAGCTGCATGGGGACAGAGCTGATAGCATAGCTGCATGGGGACGGGGCTGATAGCATAGCTGCATGAGGACGGGGCTGATAGCATAGCTGCATGGGGACGGGGCTGATAGCATAGCTACATGGGGATGGGGCTGATAGCATAGCTGCGTGGGGACAGAGCTGATAGCATAGCTGCATGGGGACGGGGCTGATAGCATAGCTGCATGAGGACGGGGCTGATAGCATAGCTGAATGGGGACGGGGCTGATAGTATAGCTACATGGGGACGGGGCTGAAAGCATAGCTACATGGGGACGGGACTGATAACATAGCTGCATGGGGACGGGGCTGATAGTATAGCTACATGGGGATGGGGCTGATAGCATAGCTGCATGGGGACCGGGCTAGTCTAACTATAATTATTATCCATTACAGCTCCATCTGATTTCACTGACCTGGGAGCTGGAGCAACCATCACTGTCCCTGCTGGCACCACAAGAATGGGATTTGATATTACCATCATTAATGATAACATCAGTGAACAGACAGAGACATTCAATGCTATGCTAGCATTTATAGCGGGCCAGACACCTAGTGGAGTATCAACAGGCACACCTAACCCAACTATCCTGGTGATTATGGATGATGGTAAGTTGCTTTAACTCCATCATGCTCATTATGTGAGTGTATTTCTGCTCAGATGTTCGACTACGCTTCGAGCAGCCTGTATATGATGTGGACGAGTCGGTTGGTAACAGCATTGTGACTGTTGTACTGGACAAAGAGAGCCTGGTAGAGATTCCACTGCTGTACACAACTACACCCAATAGTACCACCTGTGAGTATTGCACTATCATATCATTACTGCACTATCACATCATTACTGCACTATCATATCATTACTGCACTATCATATCATTACTGCACTATCATATCATCACTGCACTATCATATCATTACTGCACTATCACATTATTACTGCACTATCATATTATTACTGCACTATCATTGCCAGCTAATAACGACACCCTGTTACAATTTCCGTATACTATCAAAACTTAGGTCCGTATATTCACTTTAGTTAATGTATTGTGTTCATTGGAAGATGAACTTCTACTCGGCGTCCTGACTTCCAAAAAATAGATTTTCACTAGGTCGACCCAGGATAGCAAACTTCAGCCTATTAGCTATCGATTGAGCTAAAAATGTTGCAGTAGAGTTGAAAAAAGTCCATTCCAAAATGCACTTCAAAGTCGCGACTATCGCCCAATTGCTAATGTATTAGCTGACGTCAAAATATGATTTTTATCGATTTTTGAGCGACTGTAACTAAAACACTAAACTCGATTTTGAGTTGGTCGACCCCAGGTCTAATAGAACAGGGTCTGAAGATTTGAATGGTGTGTTCAAAATTGAAATCCAAAGAAAAAAGTAGGTTCCACTTTTGAGGTGAAGTTAGGTAAGAAACAAGTTTTGCCAGGGAAGAAATGAAGTACAGCAGTTGCGTTTAGTACAGTTTGAGCATGGTTTATTCAGTTTAAGCTGTAGTGATGGTATCTCAGACTATCCCTAGACTGTGTAGAAGCTAGTAATTGGCAATTCTAGTGTAGCAAAGGCTCAGGAGGGAGCCAGAAGTCACTCCGTGACCGCCATTCTCTATGAGCTCTGATTTTGTCGCGCTGCTTACTTTCTGTTCTGAAAAGAACATTGTTACAGGTAATACATAAGCTTGAGCTTCTTAGCATAGCTATACACAACCGTGTTGAAACAGTGGATGTCTACTGCAAGCGTTGTAGAGCTGTGAAGTTGCCTACCTGCACCATGCTAGCGAACGGCGACAAGGCTTTGTGGTTCAGAGCGAAGGAAACAGACGTTCAAGGCGCACCAATAGGAGTCCTTTTCAGTACCACAGACGCTACTGGGACCAGTAGAAACTGTGCAAGAAGACACACAGTGAACTATGATCCAAGGTGACCTTCACGGAACGGAGCGGTTGTCATTAGCAACCCGTTATATTAATCGTGTTACATTACAAGTAAATCGTGTTCTGTGCATATACGTAATTCCGTGTGATGTCCTTTATTTCTGGTAATGTCATATCATTACTGCACTATCATATCATTACTGCACTATCACATCATTACTGCACTATCACATCATTACTGCACTATCACATCATTACTGCACTATCATATCATTACTGCACTATCATATCATTACTGCAAAATCACATCATTACTGCACTATCACATCATTACTGCACTATCATATAATTACTGCACTATCATATCGTTACTGCACTATCCTTGTTCTAGCTCCAATGGATTTCACGGCAGCTATCAATCAAGCTATTACCATTCCGGCCAACACAAGGCAATTCAATATCTCAATTCCCATTATTGACGATGATATTAATGAAATGGTTGAACGATTCACAGTGTTGCTGATACGAACTGAGGCCACACCCGTCAGTGCTACTATTGTCGATCCCAACCCCACAATCGTCCAAATCAGTGACAATGATCGTAAGACAATGATCGTGCTAATTATGTTCAACTAAACTCGATTTTGAGTTGGTCTACCCCAGGTCTAATAGAACAGGGTCTGAAGGTTTGAATTGTGTTTTCTCCATTCCCATTATTGACGATGATATTATTATGGCAGATGCCACGATTACTAACAGTATGTGAATTGAACAGTTTTGGGGAAAATATATGCGCATGCGCATACAATGTGTACCAGGCTCTCTATTAAGAGCCTGGGGACGAGGCTACTATCATGTACCCTGCAGCAGTGTAGGTAGTCAACATAGAATGCGTGTGACGTTTATAGTAAAAAATAGTAGAAGTACCGCCAATTACAGTAGCGAAGTTAAAAAACTTGTGCCTGTATGGTGTAACAGTACGTGCATTGTAAAGTTCGCCTATTTCTCAATCACTTGTTTGTGTCCTTTTTTCATTTTCAGTGAAGTGCAGTTCAATATTGATATATCATGTATGTACTGAGTCGTCTTTGTCATGGTTTCCTCAATTGGTTTTTTTAGTTTTCCAGTTGCTGATGGCTTTTCTTTATTATTAACAACTTCAAATTTGTAGCTAAAAATAAATTTGTTATGTGGTACATACCAGCTCGCCTACGCATGCATGCATGCAGTGCATACGAGCCCGCCCACACTTATTTCTAGACCTGTACGCCAGTTATAATTATCTGGCAAGCGCAAAATGGCGATCCTACACGAGCTTGCCGTTATTCGAAGACTCCAGACAAATATGTGTTCTCCATGATCCATACGGCATTGCGATACTCAAGCTAGTGCTTGGTCACGTGCGCTAGCCACTGCTTGGTCACATGCGTGTTTCGCAATCACAATAATAGCGATTACCAGCAATTTTCAGAAACAAGTAGATTGTTCTCTATATTGCAGTTTCAGATTCTTGACATCAAGAGGATTCGAATGATACCATTATTGCAGTGTTTCTACAAAGAACAACAGCAGCAGCCGTGATAAACTACACAGATTTTTTGTATTTTTTCTCCGTTTGGCCTTATACTAGGGATATACGGTCGATGGCACAATAATGTATTTTACATTACAAATATTTATCTAGCGCGGAGAAAAAAAAATCAATAATTTTTACGGTATGGTAATCGCTAACAATAATGGCGTCTAACACTTAGCTGACAATGGATCACAATCGAGAACTCGTGGAATTTAGATCGTCGTTTTGCTAAAAACATTGTTCAAAAGGCACCTGCCAGGAGAATTTCACGACTGTTCGTGGGTGTTTTGGTCTCGGCACTGCTCGCGTAAAGGCGCTAGGCGAGTAGTCTGGCTGTTGAAGGGTTGAACCGGGAAGAAATTGGTATAGAAGAAATTTTTGTGCCAAATGAAGCAGAATCTAATGGACAATAACATATCCAAAATCCACCTGAATCCACTTCGGGGAAAATTTTTTATGGACATTTGAATAAAACCTAATTAATTATTCAATGAATACAATTATTTTATTAAATATTTTTCCTAATTTGCCATTATAAAGATCAACCAGCACTTTCCAGCTAAGAATAGATCCTGTAGGTGCTAGAAGAAAAATTCTGTTGTGATGGGATGATTAAAATTGCTGATTTTGTGCGGTCATATCTCTAAAACTGTTATCTTTAATGTTAAATTATAGCGCTAATAAAAGTCAAAAATTTCTCTTTTGAAAGCATTTTGGATATAGCTATTGTACAAGTAAAGTGTTTACAGTATAAGACTATTTTTTGTGTGTGGCATTCTGAATTTGTTATATAATGTAAATTGTAAAAAAGTTTGTGATTATATAGTTGATTTTTTAACATGCATGATGATGCATCTACGTATTACAGTGTGTTAATATTAATCTTCTTCTGAGTCGAAATAATGTCCTCTACATTTCCACAACCTTCTTCTCTGCAATCTCCACATGCTGTGACACACTCGAGTCCATGTTTTCGGCAATAGCACAAATTTGTTTCACTAAGATTTCTTGAAGAAAGCTAGCTTGTATTTGCATTGTACAAATTTTAGTAGTGTTTCTGGTGCAGCACCTATGTCTGTCATTATTAGAGACAGAATATATAGCTAGTGCCATCAGAGTCAAGCTAGTGTCCAACCCCAATGCTTGAATTGCAAGTCTTCATGCATAAGCTCCTTCCAGAGGATGACCTGCAAATTAGCCCTCAAGCTATGATAATGTGCTGCTCTCTCTGTAGATGGTAGCTTCTGTGGGTCAATTTCCTTACTGGATGAAACCATGTCCATGAACTTCACATACCGCAAAAAATTTTAAGGAAGGAGTCTTCTTGCTTACCACCATATACTATAGTCTATAACAAACAGACGAGCACCAGCTTTTCCAACTTCTTTAGCTGTGACTTGAGAATCACTTATCAATAAAGATATCTGCTGCACCTCTGCATTGTCCTGAATAGTACTAGTCTTCTTGATGAGGCATGTTTTGCCTTGTCCAAAGGTAGCAGAGGCTGAGTCACATCCACTCCATGCATGTAAAAATAGGAGGTGAGATACTACTAAGGTTCTAGCTTTGGCAACCATATCACGTATACTCCAAACTTGCAAGCCTTTCTTTGATGTGCTCTTGGGTTCAGAAAGAATATGCACATCTGCCATGCTGTCTCTCCATGTGATGCATTAGCAAAATGAGCACATCTGTGTTGTCAGCAACCACATTGACTTCCTGCCCATCCATAGCAATTTGAAGAGCACAATTATTAACAATTAAAATGTCATCAATACCAGTAGAATTTACATGTGTATACTGCCTGACCATCAGATTGTAAGTAACGACTTAGCAGTAAGATAAACTGTGCTTTGTTGTCTTAGTTAGAATAAAATGTTTCCTGCTTTACATCATGTGAGCTTTCATGCATTTTATAACTTGAATATCAGCTCAGCTCTTTTCTGGTACTCACTGTCTTTGATTGATAACCAACAGAGCAAATTTTGTATTTAGCACACACATAGCCTACACATTGTTTTACTACATCTCTATATGTCACTTTCTTCTCCCATTTCACTCTGTGAATCAGAGCTCCCTCATCAAGAACATGCATATTAATTTTTGCTTGTGCATAATACATGACCACAAAGGAGTGGTCATGTAATATTTTCCAGAAAATAACGAGCTAAGGTGCAAACTTACAAGATCTTGTTTACAAGGACCTCTGAAAATACAAGTAACATTTATTGCTTTTTAAATAACCATAAACATTTTTCCCCAAAGTAGATTTAGGTGGATTTTGTATATGTAGTTAAGTAAAACATTCTGCTTCTTTTGATACCAAAATTGTTACTATACTAATTTCTTCCGCGTTTGACCAATTTTTAGCCTTCAACAGCCAGACTAGAGTTGAAGAAAGAAAGAAGAAGACGAAGATGACGAAACTTGATTTTCACCGTTTCCATGTTCGTCACTTTAGCAACAATTTCGAGCAATCTCCTTGCTCCTGTAAGATGGGGCAACGCCAGAGAGCAGATCTAAGTGTCTTTGGACATATAAAATTCATCACCAGGTGAAATATCAACGTTTGAACGCTAATACATTGTATGTAGCCGCCATCTTGTTTTCTCGTTCATCCCTACATAGGGAGTCACTACCGTGCCTCCCTAATTATTGTATGTAGCCGCCATCTTGTTTTCTCGTTCATCCCTACATAGGGAGGCACTACCGTGCCTCCCTAATACAACAAGTGAATGTGACTATCATTGATGATGATAGTGAGTGAACTAGCACTAAAGTGGTGTACATACATACGAGTGAGCATGAGTGAATGTATCTTATTCCAGTTGCTACTATCGGGTTTGAGAACATCACAATCAGTGTTAGTGAGGGGGCAGTGTTTGCTGAGCTATGACACGTGCATATGACACGAGTGACAATGACACGAGTTAATGTTTTAGTGAATTTTAGTGATACTTTTAGTGATTTAGTGATTTTTTAGTGATTTTAGTGATACTGTAGGTCGTGGACTTCGAGGCTAGTAATCAAGTTGTATCTGTATGAATTATAAGCTGAATTGCCGAACGCTAAAACGCAGTAAAGGGCGGGGCTCATGTGATAATGAAGGCTGGATACATGCCAGAATAGGCGGGATCAGTAGTAGTCACTGCTACACCAATGCATCTGCAGAAATGCATGCGGATACTTTAGCCACAACAATATAGCCTGTGTTCCGCCGATTCTAAAACGCAAGGGTCAGAACAGCGCCGGCGGTATGTTGGTTTGCACCGCACTGTAATAATAATAGCAATAGAGCTTATTAAAAATTCATTTTTCGCCACGGCAGGAGTGTGGCATCATGATCTACTTGTAGTCAAGTTGTATTGTAACCTGCAATACCTTCTAGAGATTGCCAGCGAATTATAGCTAAGTCACTAAGCGAACTCAAGAATTGAAAATGATGTCACCGTTGTGTGTGATGATACTGAGTCTTCTAGTCAACACGTGCGAAAAAGTTGATTTCTCTTTCTTTTTGAGTCAATTTTGTCTACTCTGATCTTCTCGTTTATTTTCCGCCGCTTCTCTACTCTGTAGCTCACGCACAATGTATGACTGGAGTAGGCTGCTTTGGGACAACTATATCTGGACTGAATTCGTTTGATGATTGCTGTCGACCTGTTTTAGATGACTTCAGTATCATGAGATCATTCAGTAATGACAATGGAGCCACCTGTTCTCCGTGCTACGGTGATAAAAAAAATAATAATATTTTGAACAACTAATTATTTACTATAATGCATTTGCAGTTATTGGTCTGGAGAGCGCCAAGTACAAGCTCAGCGAGAGCAACACCGTTTATCCTATCATCTTGAGGGTGCTTGCTCCATCTGGACAATCTGGAGATTTAATCGAGCGTCCTCGGCTGCGTCTACTTGGAGTACCTGAAACAGCCAGTGGTAATTTTTAAGTATCAAAGCTGTGTTATATGCTTAACTAATAATTATTATTCTGCAGACAATGACTTCAGTATTGTAACATCTGATATCTTACTGACAACTTATGCTGGCATTGAGGTGGCGGTTACGTTATCAGTAGATGGTCTTGCAGGTGAACCAAATGAGACGTTTGTCATCAGCTCTCAGGCACCTCTCGTAACTAGCCCTAACGACGCTAGGTTCTTCTTTCGAAACACCACATTCCTTATTATTGACGCTGACAGTAAGTGAAGGACATGACAATTTTTTGAATTGATTATTAATCTGCAGAGCCCACGTATGAGTTTGACCAAGGGGACTATGTAACAACAGAAGGACCTGGGGCTAGTATTGCTGTTACTGTTAGACAGACCCTTCAAACTGCTGGCGAAGGAATCGTCTTGTTACTAACACCACTAACATACGCTCAGTATATAGCACGAGCAGCATCTCCTGGAAGTACACTAGCACCTATCGATACATTCCATGGCAGTCGACCAAGAGCTGCAACATGTATGACATTACAATGTACTTGCATTTGTTACTGTATTAATTCTTCAGATGACCCCAGTCCAGGCGGCAGAAGAGATTTCAATAATACTGTCCGGACAGTCTCCTTTCCATCCAACAGTGGGGTGGGAGCTGAGCGAATAGTTCATTTCCCTGTATATGATGATATCATTGATGAAGACCCTGAAGCATTTATCATTTTACTGGACATGGACAGTAGTACTGCTGTTGATGTCGCCTATACTACTGGCTTAAGAACAGCTTTGGGAAGAATCAACGATGATGATCGTAAGTACTAATTATAAACATGCAGCTATCACATAATAGTTACCAAGTTCTCTCTCATAGCCTTCTTCTTTGGATTTGAACAGGAAGAGTATGTGTACAATGAAATGAATGATGAAGGAATCCAGGAGATACCATTTAGTGTTGCTCCTGGAAATGTGACAGAGAAATCACTAGCATTTACTCTCAATTTAAATGCAGTTGAGAGAGCATTTGTATTTGGACGTAAGTCATTGCTATTGTTTTCTTTGAGTTTGGTTTAAACTGTTTTTTTATTACAGCTGATGGTGATCTTAATTTTGGTACTCTCTTTCCTACTATCATATTTAACCCTCTACCTAGGATGATAACTCCTACTATCATTAATGATGACATCATCGAGGGTCGTGAGGTCGGTTCAATATCGATAGCTGCTTCAACAGCTTATGATGTTGCCCCTCCTCGTTTTCGGACGATAAGAGTTGTTATTACTGATGATGATGGTAAGACTATAATTTTAACTATAAAAGTAGCAAATATAATTGTTTTCATCTATAATTATAGGAGCCAGTGTGACATTGTCTGCTCCGCCAGTTGTTCAAGAAAGCATTGGGACTTTTATGGCAAACATCAGCATTCTCTTAGAAACATCTGCTATCACACTTCCTCTTGAAATAGATATCAGTGACACAGGATTCACAGCCACAAGGAATGGTTAGTACTTCACTGTAAGATAATGTTGGATGCTATAGACAGGCATGAAATATTCATTAAAGTACTCTGTTATGTCAAATGGCGGCTACATACAATGTATTAGTGCTCAAATGCTAAATTCCGCCTGGTGATGAATTTTATGCATCAAAAGACATTTAGATCTGCTCTCTGGCGTTGCCCATCTTACAATAGCAAGGAGATTGCTCGAAATTTGTGACGAAACTGGAAACGGTGAAAATCCTGTTTCGTCAACTTCGTTTCTTCATCTTTCTTTCTTTCTTTCTTTCTTTCTTTCTTCCTTCCTTCCTTCCTTCCTTCCTTCCTTCCTTCCTTCCTTCCTTCCTTCCTTCCTTCCTTCCTTCCTTTCTTCTTTCTTTTTTCAGAGCGCCTAGCGCCTTTACGCTAGCAAGGTCGAGACCAAAACACCCATGAACAGTCGTGAAATTCTCCTTGCAGGTGCCTTTTGAACTTTGTTTTTAGAGAAACGGCGATATAAATTCTGTGATTTCTCGATTGTGATCCATTGTCAGGTAAGTTTTAGACGCCATTATTGTGATTGCGCAATACGCACATGACTGAGCAGCGGTTAGCGCACGTGACCAAGCACTAGCTTGAGTATTGCCACGCCGTATGGATCACGGAGAACACATACCCGGTATTTGTCTGGAGTCTTCGAAGAACGGTAAACTCGTATAGGATCACCATTCTGCGCTTGCCAGATAATTACAACCCCCCGTACAGGTCTACAAACAAGTTTGGGTATGCATATACGAGCTGATATGTACAGCATAATTATTTTTAGCTACAAGTTTAAAATTCTTAATAATAAAGAAAAGCCATCAACAATAGGAAACTAAACCAATGTGTCAGTCAACAGCAACCAGCTGAACTTGCTATGCCAACCACAGCAGCCACTGATGTAGGGATCTATGGTCTGTTAGCAAGTCAATCGTGTTACCATTCCATGCTTGTTCCTTGTTAGTTTACATTGTGGACCAGTGGTAGATTTCACAACCCTATACATTCTTTGGGTTTCGATAGAAATCTTTTTAACTTTCTTGTATTACCTAGCTATAGTATCTAGCTAGTCATGTAGTCTGGCTGTTGAAGGCTAAAAATTGGTCAAACGCGGAAGAAATTAGTATAGTAACAATTTTGGTATCAAAAGAAGCAGAATGTTTTACTTAACTACATATACAAAATCCACCTAAATCTACTTTGGGGAAAAATGTTTATGGTTATTTAAAAAGCAATAAATGTTACTTGTATTTTCAGAGGTCCTTGTAAACAAGATCTTGTAAGTTTGCACCTTAGCTCGTTATTTTCTGGAAAATATTACATGACCACTCCTTTGTGGTCATGTATTATGCACAAGCAAAAATTAATATGCATGTTCTTGATGAGGGAGCTCTGATTCACAGAGTGAAATGGGAGAAGAAAGTGACATATAGAGATGTAGTAAAACAATGTGTAGGCTATGTGTGTGCTAAATACAAAATTTGCTCTGTTGGTTATCAATCAAAGACAGTGAGTACCAGAAAAGAGCTGAGCTGATATTCAAGTTATAAAATGCATGAAAGCTCACATGATGTAAAGCAGGAAACATTTTATTCTAACTAAGACAACAAAGCACAGTTTATCTTACTGCTAAGTCGTTACTTACAATCTGATGGTCAGGCAGTATACACATGTAAATTCTACTGGTATTGATGACATTTTAATTGTTAATAATTGTGCTCTTCAAATTGCTATGGATGGGCAGGAAGTCAATGTGGTTGCTGACAACACAGATGTGCTCATTTTGCTAATGCATCACATGGAGAGACAGCATGGCAGATGTGCATATTCTTTCTGAACCCAAGAGCACATCAAAGAAAGGCTTGCAAGTTTGGAGTATACGTGATATGGTTGCCAAAGCTAGAACCTTAGTAGTATCTCACCTCCTATTTTTACATGCATGGAGTGGATGTGACTCAGCCTCTGCTACCTTTGGACAAGGCAAAACATGCCTCATCAAGAAGACTAGTACTATTCAGGACAATGCAGAGGTGCAGCAGATATCTTTATTGATAAGTGATTCTCAAGTCACAGCTAAAGAAGTTGGAAAAGCTGGTGCTCGTCTGTTTGTTATAGACTATAGTATATGGTGGTAAGCAAGAAGACTCCTTCCTTAAAATTTTTTGCGGTATGTGAAGTTCATGGACATGGTTTCATCCAGTAAGGAAATTGACCCACAGAAGCTACCATCTACAGAGAGAGCAGCACATTATCATAGCTTGAGGGCTAATTTGCAGGTCATCCTCTGGAAGGAGCTTATGCATGAAGACTTGCAATTCAAGCATTGGGGTTGGACACTAGCTTGACTCTGATGGCACTAGCTATATATTCTGTCTCTAATAATGACAGACATAGGTGCTGCACCAGAAACACTACTAAAATTTGTACAATGCAAATACAAGCTAGCTTTCTTCAAGAAATCTTAGTGAAACAAATTTGTGCTATTGCCGAAAACATGGACTCGAGTGTGTCACAGCATGTGGAGATTGCAGAGAAGAAGGTTGTGGAAATGTAGAGGACATTATTTCGACTCAGAAGAAGATTAATATTAACACACTGTAATACGTAGATGCATCATCATGCATGTTAAAAAATCAACTATATAATCACAAACTTTTTTACAATTTACATTATATAACAAATTCAGAATGCCACACACAAAAAATAGTCTTATACTGTAAACACTTTACTTGTACAATAGCTATATCCAAAATGCTTTCAAAAGAGAAATTTTTGACTTTTATTAGCGCTATAATTTAACATTAAAGATAACAGTTTTAGAGATATGACCGCACAAAATCAGCAATTTTAATCATCCCATCACAACAGAATTTTTCTTCTAGCACCTACAGGATCTATTCTTAGCTGGAAAGTGCTGGTTGATCTTTATAATGGCAAATTAGGAAAAATATTTAATAAAATAATTGTATTCATTGAATAATTAATTAGGTTTTATTCAAATGTCCATAAAAAATTTTCCCCGAAGTGGATTCAGGTGGATTTTGGATATGTTATTGTCCATTAGATTCTGCTTCATTTGGCACAAAAATTTCTTCTATACCAATTTCTTCCCGGTTCAACCCTTCAACAGCCAGACTAATGTTTATGGGTTTACTATCATGCATTTTTACTATCAAATCTGTGCATTTCAGTTAAACTGGTGCTGATAATATTGTTTCAGGCTTTGAATTATAATTATTTCTCTTTATACAGCTGATTTCCGTCGTAATGGCCCACCATCTGTTATCCTGCAAGGTGATAAAAGACCAGTTTGCTGTGAGAGACAAGTGTCATATTTTGTCAGAGAAGACAATGTTGCTGAGCCTGATGAAATATTTAGTATCCATATTGCAAATACGATTCTTAATGTCAATCAAGGTGTACCTGTTACAATCGTCGTCCTAAGTGTCAATGTAACCATTATTGACAACGATGGTGAGTGTAATATCAAATTACATGCATCACAAGTAGTGTGTAATAGTTGGCGTGGAAGACTTGTATATCGAGCTTCGTTCTCGAGCCATGGCGTGCATACCTTGCCAGCCTTTGCCAGACTTTCCTCGCGATTGATGGCCGTGCAGCTGGCGATCTAGACTAAAGTTCTCCATAGACATAACTATCAACAGTTGACTGCCTAGAAGCTGATAGGTTAGAATTTCACTACAGGATAGCAGCGCATGTCTAAAGAAATTGTGCAAGCAAGAAGCAAGCTATCTTGCTCGTGTGCTGTGCCCTGCCTTCAAACTGAACATTATAGACATGCCCAGTTGAATTAGCGGTCAGCACTGATTGGCTTCTGATTGCAGAACTATTTTACTGCATTGTGATTGATGTACAGAAAAATATAATAGC
>CAXHKC010000079.1:0-12770 GCA_964017065.1 Haliclona indistincta
CGTATAGTCTGTGCGTAATTTCCTTAATGAATAAGCAGCAGCTGCATCAGGGTATAGGTCAAGAAATAAGGTGCTTGGCTCTTCAATAACATTGTAGCTTTCTTTCTTGAATAGCATATCAATACCTCTAACTCTTCCGGCAGACGGTGCGAAGCTATTCCAGTTAATCTCTCCAACACTTTTCTTATCTTCAGGTCTTTGAACCTTTCTTCTTCCATTAGAAACATTTCTTCTGCTTGGCGTAACATTGCTTATAAAACGCATTGCCGGTAACGCAGACATATTTCTTGCTTCACCTAAAGAGGCTTGCTTTATTAATTCACTTATTGATGGAACTTTTTTATACTTCATAATATATAATTACCATTTAACTTTATCCGACCAGTACGCAGCAGACATCTTGCCTTTAGCTATATTTTTACCGTGCCTAGCTTTAAAACTTTTTCTTTTAGCCTTCATCTTTGCAGACTCGCCTTTCTTTGGTTTTCCTGCTGTGCTGGCCCCCTGCTCTCCAAATCTAATTACCTTCTCTTTGCCTTTCTCGCAAGCCTTAACTATGTGAGACTTCTTTGGATGACTGGGAGTTCGCTTTGGCTTATTGCAAGACATTTTTGATTTATCAACCATTATTTCTTTTTACTAACGTTAGAAACTCTTTTACCCATACCAACTCTTGATTTCTCTCTTTTCTTTTTTGCAAGCTCAGACTTACTCATTTCGGATTTAGTTACCGGTGTTTTCTTTGAAACTCTCTTTGATGGTCGGCAATACTCATTACTACCTCCAGCACCGCAAGCCTTACCTGTTCTAGTATCAACCCACTTCTCCTTCTCCCATCTTTTCAAACTTGTTCCACTGCTAGATTTCTTTACTGAGCCACTTGCTTTTCTGCACTTAGCTATAGCTTGAGATGCTCTTGCTGAAGGAAATACTTTGTATGAAGCCTTCACTTTTTTATAACAAGCGTCTTTAGGCATCTTTACTATCCTTATTTTTAAATATCTTATCTGCTGAAGATAACCCTAAAGCACCAAAAGACAAAGCAGCTACAGCATTAACTAATGTCGATGATGGAGCTATATGTTCGTCTGTAAATTGGTTTGCAAATAAAGTTATACATAGAGTTAATCCAGAAACTATACCAACAAACCTCTTTGATGATGGCGTACTAAATTCATCTCTAAATAATCCACCTATCCAAGTAACTGATTTCTTCATTTTAATATAAGTATTGCAGTCAATACGCCTGCACCAAAATAAATTGGCATAGAGTACTGACTTAGTTTTAACTTAAATTTTAGTTTTTTATTTTCCTTAGATAACGATGCTGTACTTTCAATTAAAGACATCGATCCTTCGTACAGAAAATCTGAATACTTCTCGCATTCTTGGTACGAACTACTTAAACTATTATACTTACTTTCTAATAGGTTGTAGTTTTTTGACATTAAAACTATTTGATTTCTATATGATATCGTATCTTGCTCTAAGAATTTTTTACATTGAATTATGTAAGCTATCTTTCTAATCTCCTCTTCTGAAAATCCTTTATCGCTTTGGGATTTCAATTGAGTCGAGATACAATTTAATACCAACATAAACACCATCGATACCACTATTTGAAATCTTTTCATAAACTTCCTTTCTTTCAATAATTTTAATAGAGTCAATTAGCATAACGCTATCAATTAACTTGGACACTTTATCTATCTCAATGTCCAAGCTACCTCTGTATGCTAATGCTTCTTTTTTAGATAAAATTAAGCTATCTCTTAGTGCTTCTACCTCTCCTTTACTTATTACGTTGATGGTATTTTCACTACTTTCATATCGCATTAAAAGAGATAAAACTAATATAATTCCTAATAGGACTATGACCCAATTACATTTTTTCATAAACTGTTCTCCCATTAGATCTAATCGCCCTTAAACATTGTTTTCTATTATCACCATTAAGCTTCAATGAAACGTGAACCCAATCAGGATTATTTTTACTACCAAACTCCCATATAAGTTGGTCAAACTCTAAGTTATTTTTAATGAACGCCCACATATCAGCATTAGTAACACCGCCAAGCGTATCATCTATATCCATAGCTTCCCCTTTGCAGTGTTGAGATTTAGTACTACCGCCTACGGCTAAATTTAAAGCCTTAGAGCGAAAGAAACTATTAATCCTTATAGGACATCCAAAATTCTCCCTAAGTGGCTCAAAAACGTTCTCAGCTATATTTTTCATAGCTTTAAGCTCTAGTTCTCCGGGAGCATTGTCGATGCCTTTTCTTTTTGCGGTTATGCTATACGTGCTCTCCTTATAACTAATGTGCTTACTTATTCTTTCTTGAGTCTTCATATATTCTCTTATCTAGCTTTATTATTAGAAATTTTATTTCAATTAGGTCTTCTCTAATCTCCTCCATATTTTGATGGATTATCTCGTGCCTCAAGTCATACTCTACTCGGTCGACTACTGGACGAGGTAGCTCCTTTGCTGAAGCCACCTCTGCCTTTAATGTTAACCACATTGTAATTATAGTTGATAAAACAACTGAGTACCCTATTATATCCTTTATGGATAGGTTTAGTTTTATGTCATTTATGCTCATCATTACTTTTTATCTAAATATTTCTCCTTGTATATCATTATCGCTTTTCGAGATGGTTTTCTTTGAGTACCTCTGTAAGCTTTCTTTAGTTCGTCTATGCCATCCTCTTTAAGTCTATCTCCATACCTATTAAACATCATTAGTGCTTGGACTTCTGGAGTATCTTCATAAAGCAAATCCAATAGAGATCTATCTATATCTTTGTTGTATAAATAATTACTATACTTATCGACATACTTCTTCCAATCTTTTCTATCAAACTTGTCTTCAATTAACGATTTTATATCATCCCTAGTTAAGGTATCTCCTTTTTCATAAGAACTCTTTATTTCGTTGTAGACCTTTTGCTCTTTCTTGTATATTTCTGTTTCAATAACCGTTTCTTCAAGCTCTGATTCTGCCTCTTCCTTATATTTTATTAGGTTTTTATTTGTAGATCTGAGTAGCTTTTTTGATGAATTATCGATAAGTTTATCAAAAGTATTACTTAAATCCTCAGCCATTGAGGTATTTTCTTTCAGCAAAGCATCATATCCAGAATAGAATAAACCAATCATTGGGTTGGTTGTTTCAGAGGTTATTATCTTCTCCATAGCAGCCTTGCTACGAATGGGAGACATCCCAATAGCCGTAGCAATATCCTTGTATATTTGATTTACTTTTGGGTCATAAATGCCTTCAGCAGTAGGGTCTATTTTTTTACCTATTGGGGCATTAAATATCTTTTTTCCGTAAAACAAATCTTCATTAAATGTATATGTAATGAAAGCGGATACTGCTGGATTCCTCTGCAACATTTCCTTCGGAGTTGGAATTATTGGGGCAGCGGCTTTTAATGATTTCTGAACTGTTTTTACATCGAAATCATAATCTATGCCTTTGTGCTTCAATACTGCTTTTATTACCAATTGTTCAGCCATTGTCGATACCGCTGCTACTTGAGGTAGTTTTTTGAATCTATAGTACTCAAACTCTCCATTCTCTTTCCTTTTACCAGTAAATAGTATGTGATAATTTGCTTTCTCGTGTTCCGATATAGAATTAAAGACTTCAATTACTTTTTCTTTTTCGTCTTCATCATCTCCAATTCCCTTAAAGAGCATGAATAAAGATGCAGCCATTGTTGTTCCGGACATCAATGATAATTGAATCATATTCGATACAAATTGTTTTGGGTTTTTAGCAGAGTAATCTATAGCCTTTCTAGCACCTTGAGTAGCCGCATTTAAATACGGCAAATATTTATCCGCAGATTTAGTTATAGACCCTCCTTGATTAAAGTCTATAGTCTCTCTAGCTTCTCTAGCAGCCTCAAACATTATATCTTCCATATCCTGCTCATTCGGATCGACTTTATTATCTTTCTTAAATTGCTTTATTTGATTGGCTTTTGATTTTTCAAACACCGCTATTCTAAATGCTACTTCAGACGTTTCCCCTAAGTAAGACATTAGTGCGCCATAGCCTTTAATCACCTTGGCTCCGGCATCAATTATTTGATTATTCGACCATAAGCTATTTTTTATAGCCTGTAATCCATCAGCAGATAAGTAATCTATAGAGCCTCCATGAATCATAAATTCCTCGTAGGATTTGTTATACTTATCCATAGAGAAAACTTTACCGAATGTAGATTTTAGGAAATCAAAAGCTAATTGAAATCCACCGAACATCTTGTTGTTTGAGTAAACGTCAGACAAAAATAATATATTTTGAAAATCAATAGCCGTGTTTCCAACTATGAATAGTGGGTTTCCTGATGTTGCAAAGAATCTCAAAACTCCTGTAAATGTTATTTTAGGTATAACTTTCTCTAAACTTCCGGGCTTATTTTTAATATCAAGCAATTGGTTTGCGTAATCTGCTTGAACAACCATATACTTATCTACTCCGTCTTTTTTGAATGACACTTTTCTAAAGCCAATTGGAATCTTGTTTAAGTCGTATTTTCTTTTTACTACTTTGTTTCCATCTTTATCTACTTTTGTTTCAACAACTGGATTATCTAAAACGTATTCTCCAATAGTCTGCTTTTCAGAATCCGTTGCACTATCTATTGCTTCGCTAAATGAATCCAATAATCTGTTCTCAAAGACTATACCCTCGACCATTGAAAGATTGGTCATTAACAACCATCTAGAGTCCATTATTACGTCAGACTGATTTGAATCACCCAACTTCTTTATGGCGTCAGATGTGACTCCAGTAGCTATCGCAATTCTATCTATATCGTCTTGAACAGTTCCTTCCGGAATTAAGTACTTTATAGTTTTTATTGGAGAATATTCGTAATCCTTTAAGTTGTTGTAAACTTCCTCTGAGATTAATTTAGAATCTCTCATTCTTTTTAAGCTCTCATCAAAAACGCTAAAATATTCATCAGCCCTACTGGATAAATCTAAAAATTTCTCTACACCTAGATTTGCTTCTATTTTTTGCAAATCCAAACTTGCTTCATCTCCGCTATAATTTTCCTTACCTACATACAGATCTCTACCGTCTTTCTTTCTGTTTTCGTTTATGGAAATTATTCTTCTTACGTATATTATTTTATCTAAGGTAGCTCTCTCTAATTTTGATAAACCGTCATATATTTTCTTGTCGGCTTTTTTGAATCTAAAGTTAGCATACCCTCCGGCTCCAGCCTTGGTTACTAGCAATGCCATAGATTTTCTAGCCTCTTTCGATGAAATCCCTTTCATTAAATCTTTAACTCTAGTCTGCCTGTCCAAAAATTTCTCTCTAAACAGCCTAGTTCTATCTCTTATTGACAATTTCTTAGCTTTATCTAAAATTGCTTTATTAGAGTCCTCGTAAATCTTATCTATACTTGGGGCGTCCGAAAGCATTTGGTCATATATAGACTTCATTTTCTTATTTAACTTCAAGTCTATATCGCTTCCCTTTATTCCATTGTATATCTCCATCAACCAATTAGCAAAGTTGCTAAATATTGATTTCAATTTTGGATTAGACACTTTTCCTTCAGATAAGAACTTCTCAAACCCTCTTGCGAAAGCCTCACTAAATTCAACTGTGCCTGATTTATGCCCACTCCAAGATTCTATATCTGCTCTCTCTTTGTCTGTGAGGTAGTGTTCGTAAACGTGCGCTAATTCATGTAATGGTGTAGAAACGTTAGGGTCTGTTATGGCGTATATAATAGCTTGGTTATCCATAGCCATCATCATCGCTCCACGAGCTTTTTCAGCATCTTTTTGAAACTTAACTACTTCTTCTATACTTACTGCGTTTTCATCAAATACAACGTAGTTAAACCCTCTTGCCGTATCACTTGTTGCACCACGAGCAATACTTTCTGCGGGGTATTTTATGCCGTCTATGCCTGCACTAAGTAGAAATAATGATGCATCTTTGTCTGATTTTAATTTTCTACTGATTTGTTCATAGATAAATTTACCGTCAGCGTTAACTAAATTAATACCTTCTTTTGAGAATATTTCTGACAATATTGGGTCTATTCCATTTTTACTAAAATCATATTCGGCTTCTAACAACTCTAAATCTAAAGAGTCTACAAGGTCTGAATCTCCTTTATTAATAGCTTCCTCTAAACGTCTCCTTATATTTTTTACTTTTGAATCATCTACTTTAATTGGTATGTTAAACGCTTTTGCTAATTTTAATATAGCTGAACTACTTACACGCTTATCCCACTCCAACCAAGTGTATTGGTCAGGTGTTTTGCCTTTGTGTAGGGATACTTTGTAGACATTAGCGTTGGGTATTAATTTATTTAATACGTCAGCATTATCTTGTATAGCTTTCTTGGTAGCCTCATTTAATTCTTTATTAGGATTTCCTGTTAAAGCGTTTTTTATTTCAATTAAAACTTCTGAATCTGATATTTCTCTTAAATTAGAAAAATCTTCCTTTACAGCAAAAAATAAATTTTCACTAAAATCACCTCTATACCCTCTACTATCGTAATAATTAGAAACGTTTATTTTGAAAATTTCATCTAGTATTTCTTTAGATGGTTTCTTTTTACTTAATACTTCTGCGTAATTCTTGGCAATACTTTTTAAATCCGTAAAATACAATCCCCATCCAAAGGCTTGTGCGCCTTCTCCTGTTCCTATTTCAGACAATAGAAACTTATCAAACTGATAAGGACTTCCATGCCAAGCGTCAACTTGAAATTTAACTCCTTGCGGCAAGTCTTTCATTTGTGCTTTAGCAAAAGCAATCTTTTGATACATCTCATCTTTAGATATTCCTGCACGTTTAGCTGCATTACCAATAATGACATCACCAACTATGGCTGCGCCTTCTGCTTGATTTTTATTTAAACCAAATATTCCAGCCATTACGTCAATTAGCCCACTTACGTTTTTAGCTTTTACTTTTCTAGCTCTACCAACTTTTTCGGCTATGCTTTTCTTTTCTGTTTCGCTTAAAGTTTTAGTCGATGCGTCTTCTACTTTTTCTGTTATGTTTTTAGTTTCAGATTTTAGATCTCTTCTCCTATATTCATCTTCCTTTAATTTATTTAATTGGTCGGTATAATTTTCAAGTTTTTCTTTTGCTTTCTTAATTTCTTCTTTAAGTTTATTTATATCTTTATCTACTATCGCTTTCCCTCTTTTCCTTTTGTTTTTAATGGCAACCAAAGCTAAAAGCATGGATTCTAGAGCGCCTTGTTTTCCTGTACCAGGATTGCTTTTTGTAGATATGGGTATCATTAAGGAGCCTGCTGAATTGGGATGCAAAATATTATACCCTTTATATTGGTCAGTTTCTATTACTCCGTCTTTTGCTGATGGTTTCGCTGTGTAAGATCCAGCGTCATAGGATGCAATGGTTATGTCATCTTTGCTAATTCCAAAGCTTTCAGCAATTCCATTACCCTCCCTTTCTATGGCATTAATAGAGCCTGTAAAGTCTCTTATTATTTCATTTCCTTTACTATCTGAAAATATAAACACAACTGAGCCGCCACTAAACCTTGAGTATGCATCCTTACCTTTAGATGTAACTAATAAGGAGCCAACTCTGCTTCCGTTTTTAGTGGTTAAGTCTGAAGCGCCAGAAATTCCGTTATTTTCATTTCTTCCGTTAAAATCAATATCTCCAAACTTCCATTGAGATAACCTTGTAATAGCTATATCTTTACTTGTTAAGTCTTTTGCTTTTTTATATTTTACATTTACATTATTTTCTGGTAAAATCTCAAAAACAGGAACAAATGCGTTAGGATTTCTTTTCTTTATTTCTTCTTTAAACTTATTTGACTCTTCTATTAACTTGGCTCTGTCTGTTTTTTTTGTTAGATCAGCTCCACCTCTAGTGTCTAATATCATAAAGTGAGCAACGCCTTCTACTCCTTTTATTTTTTCGTTACCATTTATGTTCGATTTTACAGGCCCAGAAACATAAGTGAATCCATTTTTATTTAAGAATTGATTTCTTATCAACAAAAGAGAATCGCTAACGTTTTTTCTCGCCCTGTAGTGGCTATCTTTAACCTTTCCTATAACTTCTGTATATGTAACTGCTTGCTCGTATGCAGAGTCGCTACTACTCTCTTTAATTTCTTTTGGAGCTTCCTTAATTTCAGAAATAGATATAGTTTCTTCATTTTTAGAATAGTCGTACAAGCCTTTTTTGACTAAGAATCTTACCGCAGATTCCTCCATATAATTAGGCAGAATAGATAAAGAGTTTTCTATTAAATTGTTTATACTAAATGTTTGGTTAGTATTTGAGTACGATGCGATTGAACCATATAGAGATGATGTTAATATAACAATTTTGAAGTATTTAACAATTCTATCTACTATCTTCTGTAAAGCGCTATTTCTTTTTTTAACACTAGGGCTTTCGCTTAAATCTTCTTTTACTGCTTCGGCAATTAAGGTCTTTGACTCCTCTTTAGAAATTCCAAGTTCTTCGCTTACAGATTCGGCTTCTTCTTCTGTAATTTCATCCTCAATAGTCTTATTTGCGTCCTCTAAAAGTTTTTCTGCTTTTTTGTTTGCTTCTTCTACTTTTTCAGCTTCGTATTCTAATATAGCTTCTTCGGCTTGAGAAATTTCTTTTTTCGTTTCCTCTATTTTTCTTTCTAAGTCTTCTACTTTTTCTTTAGTCTTTTGCTCTTTAGACTTTAAATCCCTTAGTTCTTTACCGCTTACAGTTAAAATATAAATGTCCCCTCTAATTTTTATTTTTTCAGTCTTACCAAATAAACGCTTTACTTCAACTTCTTGAGCTTCTCGTTTTTTAGCCTTACCTCTCAATGCTACTGGTACTTCTTCTAAAGAGTTGAATACGTAAGACTCGACTTCGTTGTCTCCTAATATTTCGACATCGTCAATAAGCTTCTGCTGAGTCTCAGTTATTTCTTCTTTTCTATTGGCTTTGCCTCTTTCCTTTGTTTCTCCGCCTTCTGTAGAAGAATCATCAGGCTGTTGTATGCTTTCACTTGCTCTGGAGTCGGAACTCTTTTCATCTTTCTTTAATTTTAAGTAATTTTTAATTATAATAGCTTGTTCATCAGATAGCACTTTGCCTGTTATATCATCAATTGCTTTCATTGAAGCATCGCTGCCATCAAGATTTCTATATATATTAAAAGCCTCTCCTGATGTGGATATTACTATATTTGAAGCTTTATTTAACGCTTCTAGTTTTCTTTTTGAGGATTTATACTTATCAGGGTTGCCTTGTCTATCTAATATGTAATCAATAGCATCTTGAGGAGTTATTTCCACACCATACTCTTCTGACAATTCTTTAACCGTTACATCTAAAGGCATAGCTTTCTTAGATAGAAATCTAACACTAAAAGACTTATCACCTTTTCTTAAGTTTGGATCTCCATACAAATCAAAGTCTTCCTTTCTTATTCTACCTAAGTTTTGAGCTAAAAAACTAAAAAGACCTCCACTTCCATCCCTCATTTGTTGAGTGGCAACTTCTAAAAGTTCCGCATTTCTTTGCTCATAAGCTCTTCTTATTTCTTCCGATTCTAACTCTTCTATTAAGTCATTATCAATTAAGCCTAACTCCATAGCTTCATCATAAGCCTCCATGTCGTAAACATTCCCCTCATCGTCTACTACTTCCTTTAGTGGCTCTACATTTTCTTTTTCATCAACATCTTCTAATAAAGGTGATATCAACTTATCGTACTTATTGTAAATTTCATCAAACTTAGCTTTGCCTTCGTCAGTTGGTAGCTTTTCTCTATCTACCTTTCCATCTGTTAAAGCGTCTTCAGCATTAGGAATTTCTTTAAGCATTTCAGATTGCTCCTCTGCTCTTAATCTATCTACTTCTTCCGATACTTTCCCCGAAGGAGTAGTCTCCCCTAAAGCGGCTATTTCTGCATCGTATTTAGCATTTATTTTATCTATAATCTTATTTGCTTCCGATATGTCTGGATTTTCAATAAAACCGCCTTTACCATCGCTAATCATTGGGGCAATTAACATTACGTTTGGAGCTTCAAGCAACTCTTCTTGTCTTCTTTTTTCTATATCATCCCTCTTAGTATCTACTTCTTCTTTGGTTTCTTTTTCCCCGTCTTTTTGCAATTCGGTTTTGTCATCTTGTATGCCATCTTTTTCAGTTTGATTTGCTAATTCTTCTAATTTAGTTTGAACTTCTTTTTGCTTAGACTTTAGAAAAGACTTTAGTCCTGTTTGATTCGTAGACACCTGCTCCTCTAATGAATCCCATTCGTCTTGAAGCACCATAGCCTCTTCAATCTTATCTTCTGAAATCATTTTAGATAAGTCTTTGACGTGAGCCATTTTCTTATCGATTCTACCTTTTATTTGGTCTGCTTGAACTTCTGTTATATCCCCCTTCAATACCCTAGCGTCTATTTGCTCAAACGCAAAAGTCTTAGCTTCAAAATTGTTAGCCATAGACTTTATTAAATTGTTGGAGAAATTATTACTAGCTACAGCTTGAATTACTTGTGGGCCTGATGACCCTATAGTTACTTTAGCTATTAAGTCTAAGGTTTCGTCAACAGTAAATTCTTTAAGACCTTCTCCAAACTTATTACCTATAGACATTGAAGTCGCTTCAGACTCAACTCCTTCTTGAATTAACTCTGTACCAACTTCAACAACTTGGCCCTCTACGAATTCTTTACCTGTCTTTAGTATTTTTCCAGTCCTAGATAGCACAACGTCATCTAGCATTTCTTTAACTAACTTCTTTTTAGCCTCTTTACTCGCTCCACCAAGAATAGATAAGGAGCCAGCGTAGTCTAATCCAGCAACAACGAGCGCTCCTGCATTTAAACCTAACTTATTCACCTTAGTATCAGACATTACTACTTTAAAAGCATCTTCTCTTGTAGACCCAGACCTCTCTATTTCAGCATCAACTTGTCTTGATACCGCATCTATATACATAGACCCAGAGGTAGTCACAAAGGTTCCAAGACCTCCGGTAGCCTTAGATAATACTAATTGAGGAGCAACTTCTGCCGATGCGTTTATTGCAAAAGCTAAATAATCTAAAGGATTGCTTGAGTCTATCTTACTTAAACTATTCGTTAAATCCCAATCTTTAGTTCTAATGTTGGCAGACTCAACCCTATCCATTCCGAATTTAACAAGGTTTGATTTTATCTCCTTATTTCTTTCCTGAGTTTTTATCTTGTGAGACATAGCTTTTTTATAGGAAGCTATTTGAGATTCGCTATATCCAAGACGTTCTAATTCTGATAACTTGTTTTTAATTTTTTCTGGAGTAACAAACGAATTGTCAGACTCCTCCTCATCGAAAGCTTGAGCAGCAAATCCAGCAGTTCCTGCTATCAAAAAAGATTCTGTAAAATTAAGAACCGAACCAATCGCCTCCATTCCTAAGTACCCAGAAAATCCAAGGGCTGTTTTCTTTAAATCCTTTACTGCTTCTCTCGTGTTTTCGTCAATACTTTCTTGCTTTTTTTGCAAGAATTTTGAGTAGTCATTAACTTCCCTACTCTTATTGTAAAAAAGCAAATAATCCTTTCTAACTTTTTCGGCCTCAGAGTTGTATTCGTCATACATCTCCTTAATAGAATCTACTTTGCTTTTATATATCTCATCAAAAACTATATCTGGATTACTCTCTTGTTCTTTAATTAATAAAGACTCCTCCTTCTTAACTATCTCTAAAAACTGAGATAAGTCTCCTTGCTTTTGTTGAATTAACTCAGACCTTTTATTGAGATCCGAACTGGCTGCAATTAGAGACTTTTTGGCTGTATCTATATCCAAGTCTTTTTGATACGACAAGTAGTCTATTGTCTTTTCTGGCAAGCTGCTTTTGTCTTGTAATTCCTTTAGGGCAATTTTGTCTTCTTGGCTATATTCTTTTATTGATTCTTGATATAACTTATCGGCAACCAACTCCTCTTTAGTTTTCGATAAAACTAATGGCTCTCCAGTATTGTTTAAGTTGTTGTCAATTAAATCTTCAGAAACAACTCCACTCTCTTTTAAAGGCTCTGTAGGCTGCTCTTGTTGCTCTACAGAGCCGTTCGTAAAAGACTCTGATTCCTCAGATTTACTTTCTTCGGATGACGAAAATCCCACCATTGATTTAAAACTATCTACATCTCCATCATACCCATTAGATGAAAGTATTTCATAAGATTTAGATACAAATTCATCACTAGACGCTATATTTTGTTTAAAGGATTCTACATCTCCATTATACCCTTTGCTTTTAAGAAAGCTATATGCATTTGATACAAACTCTTCGTTCATTGTGTGTGTTTATTTAGTGCGTCTTTTTACTGTATATTACTTTTGTTGCTAATTGCATTCAATACATCTATTGGGTCACTTTCAGTTGGAATGCTAACTCTACTAGTTCTCTGCTTATCTAAATTGTTAACTATTAATTTGTATGCGTTTTCAAATGATTTTCCGTCAACTTTAAACTTAATTAAAGGGACTTTCAAAACCTTAGGATCTCCATAAAAATCTTCACTAACAGCAGAGCCATATAACTGAGCAAATCCATCTTCATCAATTTCCACTCCCTGAACAGCCACAAACTTACCATTAACCTCTACTGGAGCTGATGATAATACTCTCATTAATTCCTCTTCAGATTTTGCCTTTTTAGACTCATAAGTATCGTTTGGATTTGATGTATCTGTTGGTTTAAAATCTTTAAGCGAAGGCATTT
>CAXHKC010000087.1:0-15415 GCA_964017065.1 Haliclona indistincta
GAAGCCCTGGAGACCCAGTGGTGCTAGGTGATCCCGCCATAGCTCTGCTTGGCGGGGCCGCAGGCCCCGCCAATGGCTCGCAATCACACCCCACATAGCTGTATTTGGTCTATAGGTGAAATAAACTATCTTCGAATTTTAACGCCCACTTCCGGTGACGTCAAACTTGCCGGGCGACTATAGTTGCCCGCCGCATGTGAAGGGTTAACCCTTCAAGTGCGGACAGCAATTCTAGCCTCTATTTTGTGAATTTCACTAACCTTTGAAACCATTAGACAGACAAACTAGCGCTGTGATCACCGTTAATATGCAAAATCAACTTGCACAACGTGCGGGCTTGTTGTCAACGACAATTGCGGTTAACCACGCCCACTTGACGATCTACCAACTGTCGTGTGCTAGAATCACTCTCACCGGAGCAAAAAACGCCGCTCGTTTGGTCAAAACAGCACGTGTGAGACAAAGTTAGTGCACGTATGGCTGCTTTTTATGTCAAGAAGCCCCTGGAGACCCAGTGGTGCTAGGTGATCCCGCCATAGCTCTGCTTGGCGGGGCCGCAGGCCCCGCCAATGGCTCGCAATCACACCCCACATAGCTGTATTTGGTCTATAGGTGAAATAAACTATCTTCGAATTTTAACGCCCACTTCCGGTGACGTCAAACTTGCCGGGCGACTATAGTTGCCCGCCGCATGTGAAGGGTTAACCCTTCAAGTGCGGACAGCAATTCTAGCCTCTATTTTGTGAATTTCACTAACCTTTGAAACCATTAGACAGACAAACTAGCGCTGTGATCACCGTTAATATGCAAAATCAACTTGCACAACGTGCGGGCTTGTTGTCAACGACAATTGCGGTTAACCACGCCCACTTGACGATCTACCAACTGTCGTGTGCTAGAATCACTCTCACCGGAGCAAAAAACGCCGCTCGTTTGGTCAAAACAGCACGTGTGAGACAAAGTTAGTGCACGTATGGCTGCTTTTTATGTCAAGAAGCCCCTGGAGACCCAGTGGTGCTAGGTGATCCCGCCATAGCTCTGCTTGGCGGGGCCGCAGGCCCCGCCAATGGCTCGCAATCACACCCCACATAGCTGTATTTGGTCTATAGGTGAAATAAACTATCTTCGAATTTTAACGCCCACTTCCGGTGACGTCAAACTTGCCGGGCGACTATAGTTGCCCGCCGCATGTGAAGGGTTAACCCTTCAAGTGCGGACAGCAATTCTAGCCTCTATTTTGTGAATTTCACTAACCTTTGAAACCATTAGACAGACAAACTAGCGCTGTGATCACCGTTAATATGCAAAATCAACTTGCACAACGTGCGGGCTTGTTGTCAACGACAATTGCGGTTAACCACGCCCACTTGACGATCTACCAACTGTCGTGTGCTAGAATCACTCTCACCGGAGCAAAAAACGCCGCTCGTTTGGTCAAAACAGCACGTGTGAGACAAAGTTAGTGCACGTATGGCTGCTTTTTATGTCAAGAAGCCCCTGGAGACCCAGTGGTGCTAGGTGATCCCGCCATAGCTCTGCTTGGCGGGGCCGCAGGCCCCGCCAATGGCTCGCAATCACACCCCACATAGCTGTATTTGGTCTATAGGTGAAATAAACTATCTTCGAATTTTAACGCCCACTTCCGGTGACGTCAAACTTGCCGGGCGACTATAGTTGCCCGCCGCATGTGAAGGGTTAACCCTTCAAGTGCGGACAGCAATTCTAGCCTCTATTTTGTGAATTTCACTAACCTTTGAAACCATTAGACAGACAAACTAGCGCTGTGATCACCGTTAATATGCAAAATCAACTTGCACAACGTGCGGGCTTGTTGTCAACGACAATTGCGGTTAACCACGCCCACTTGACGATCTACCAACTGTCGTGTGCTAGAATCACTCTCACCGGAGCAAAAAACGCCGCTCGTTTGGTCAAAACAGCACGTGTGAGACAAAGTTAGTGCACGTATGGCTGCTTTTTATGTCAAGAAGCCCCTGGAGACCCAGTGGTGCTAGGTGATCCCGCCATAGCTCTGCTTGGCGGGGCCGCAGGCCCCGCCAATGGCTCGCAATCACACCCCACATAGCTGTATTTGGTCTATAGGTGAAATAAACTATCTTCGAATTTTAACGCCCACTTCCGGTGACGTCAAACTTGCCGGGCGACTATAGTTGCCCGCCGCATGTGAAGGGTTAACCCTTCAAGTGCGGACAGCAATTCTAGCCTCTATTTTGTGAATTTCACTAACCTTTGAAACCATTAGACAGACAAACTAGCGCTGTGATCACCGTTAATATGCAAAATCAACTTGCACAACGTGCGGGCTTGTTGTCAACGACAATTGCGGTTAACCACGCCCACTTGACGATCTACCAACTGTCGTGTGCTAGAATCACTCTCACCGGAGCAAAAAACGCCGCTCGTTTGGTCAAAACAGCACGTGTGAGACAAAGTTAGTGCACGTATGGCTGCTTTTTATGTCAAGAAGCCCCTGGAGACCCAGTGGTGCTAGGTGATCCCGCCATAGCTCTGCTTGGCGGGGCCGCAGGCCCCGCCAATGGCTCGCAATCACACCCCACATAGCTGTATTTGGTCTATAGGTGAAATAAACTATCTTCGAATTTTAACGCCCACTTCCGGTGACGTCAAACTTGCCGGGCGACTATAGTTGCCCGCCGCATGTGAAGGGTTAACCCTTCAAGTGCGGACAGCAATTCTAGCCTCTATTTTGTGAATTTCACTAACCTTTGAAACCATTAGACAGACAAACTAGCGCTGTGATCACCGTTAATATGCAAAATCAACTTGCACAACGTGCGGGCTTGTTGTCAACGACAATTGCGGTTAACCACGCCCACTTGACGATCTACCAACTGTCGTGTGCTAGAATCACTCTCACCGGAGCAAAAAACGCCGCTCGTTTGGTCAAAACAGCACGTGTGAGACAAAGTTAGTGCACGTATGGCTGCTTTTTATGTCAAGAAGCCCCTGGAGACCCAGTGGTGCTAGGTGATCCCGCCATAGCTCTGCTTGGCGGGGCCGCAGGCCCCGCCAATGGCTCGCAATCACACCCCACATAGCTGTATTTGGTCTATAGGTGAAATAAACTATCTTCGAATTTTAACGCCCACTTCCGGTGACGTCAAACTTGCCGGGCGACTATAGTTGCCCGCCGCATGTGAAGGGTTAACCCTTCAAGTGCGGACAGCAATTCTAGCCTCTATTTTGTGAATTTCACTAACCTTTGAAACCATTAGACAGACAAACTAGCGCTGTGATCACCGTTAATATGCAAAATCAACTTGCACAACGTGCGGGCTTGTTGTCAACGACAATTGCGGTTAACCACGCCCACTTGACGATCTACCAACTGTCGTGTGCTAGAATCACTCTCACCGGAGCAAAAAACGCCGCTCGTTTGGTCAAAACAGCACGTGTGAGACAAAGTTAGTGCACGTATGGCTGCTTTTTATGTCAAGAAGCCCCTGGAGACCCAGTGGTGCTAGGTGATCCCGCCATAGCTCTGCTTGGCGGGGCCGCAGGCCCCGCCAATGGCTCGCAATCACACCCCACATAGCTGTATTTGGTCTATAGGTGAAATAAACTATCTTCGAATTTTAACGCCCACTTCCGGTGACGTCAAACTTGCCGGGCGACTATAGTTGCCCGCCGCATGTGAAGGGTTAACCCTTCAAGTGCGGACAGCAATTCTAGCCTCTATTTTGTGAATTTCACTAACCTTTGAAACCATTAGACAGACAAACTAGCGCTGTGATCACCGTTAATATGCAAAATCAACTTGCACAACGTGCGGGCTTGTTGTCAACGACAATTGCGGTTAACCACGCCCACTTGACGATCTACCAACTGTCGTGTGCTAGAATCACTCTCACCGGAGCAAAAAACGCCGCTCGTTTGGTCAAAACAGCACGTGTGAGACAAAGTTAGTGCACGTATGGCTGCTTTTTATGTCAAGAAGCCCCTGGAGACCCAGTGGTGCTAGGTGATCCCGCCATAGCTCTGCTTGGCGGGGCCGCAGGCCCCGCCAATGGCTCGCAATCACACCCCACATAGCTGTATTTGGTCTATAGGTGAAATAAACTATCTTCGAATTTTAACGCCCACTTCCGGTGACGTCAAACTTGCCGGGCGACTATAGTTGCCCGCCGCATGTGAAGGGTTAACCCTTCAAGTGCGGACAGCAATTCTAGCCTCTATTTTGTGAATTTCACTAACCTTTGAAACCATTAGACAGACAAACTAGCGCTGTGATCACCGTTAATATGCAAAATCAACTTGCACAACGTGCGGGCTTGTTGTCAACGACAATTGCGGTTAACCACGCCCACTTGACGATCTACCAACTGTCGTGTGCTAGAATCACTCTCACCGGAGCAAAAAACGCCGCTCGTTTGGTCAAAACAGCACGTGTGAGACAAAGTTAGTGCACGTATGGCTGCTTTTTATGTCAAGAAGCCCCTGGAGACCCAGTGGTGCTAGGTGATCCCGCCATAGCTCTGCTTGGCGGGGCCGCAGGCCCCGCCAATGGCTCGCAATCACACCCCACATAGCTGTATTTGGTCTATAGGTGAAATAAACTATCTTCGAATTTTAACGCCCACTTCCGGTGACGTCAAACTTGCCGGGCGACTATAGTTGCCCGCCGCATGTGAAGGGTTAACCCTTCAAGTGCGGACAGCAATTCTAGCCTCTATTTTGTGAATTTCACTAACCTTTGAAACCATTAGACAGACAAACTAGCGCTGTGATCACCGTTAATATGCAAAATCAACTTGCACAACGTGCGGGCTTGTTGTCAACGACAATTGCGGTTAACCACGCCCACTTGACGATCTACCAACTGTCGTGTGCTAGAATCACTCTCACCGGAGCAAAAAACGCCGCTCGTTTGGTCAAAACAGCACGTGTGAGACAAAGTTAGTGCACGTATGGCTGCTTTTTATGTCAAGAAGCCCCTGGAGACCCAGTGGTGCTAGGTGATCCCGCCATAGCTCTGCTTGGCGGGGCCGCAGGCCCCGCCAATGGCTCGCAATCACACCCCACATAGCTGTATTTGGTCTATAGGTGAAATAAACTATCTTCGAATTTTAACGCCCACTTCCGGTGACGTCAAACTTGCCGGGCGACTATAGTTGCCCGCCGCATGTGAAGGGTTAACCCTTCAAGTGCGGACAGCAATTCTAGCCTCTATTTTGTGAATTTCACTAACCTTTGAAACCATTAGACAGACAAACTAGCGCTGTGATCACCGTTAATATGCAAAATCAACTTGCACAACGTGCGGGCTTGTTGTCAACGACAATTGCGGTTAACCACGCCCACTTGACGATCTACCAACTGTCGTGTGCTAGAATCACTCTCACCGGAGCAAAAAACGCCGCTCGTTTGGTCAAAACAGCACGTGTGAGACAAAGTTAGTGCACGTATGGCTGCTTTTTATGTCAAGAAGCCCCTGGAGACCCAGTGGTGCTAGGTGATCCCGCCATAGCTCTGCTTGGCGGGGCCGCAGGCCCCGCCAATGGCTCGCAATCACACCCCACATAGCTGTATTTGGTCTATAGGTGAAATAAACTATCTTCGAATTTTAACGCCCACTTCCGGTGACGTCAAACTTGCCGGGCGACTATAGTTGCCCGCCGCATGTGAAGGGTTAACCCTTCAAGTGCGGACAGCAATTCTAGCCTCTATTTTGTGAATTTCACTAACCTTTGAAACCATTAGACAGACAAACTAGCGCTGTGATCACCGTTAATATGCAAAATCAACTTGCACAACGTGCGGGCTTGTTGTCAACGACAATTGCGGTTAACCACGCCCACTTGACGATCTACCAACTGTCGTGTGCTAGAATCACTCTCACCGGAGCAAAAAACGCCGCTCGTTTGGTCAAAACAGCACGTGTGAGACAAAGTTAGTGCACGTATGGCTGCTTTTTATGTCAAGAAGCCCCTGGAGACCCAGTGGTGCTAGGTGATCCCGCCATAGCTCTGCTTGGCGGGGCCGCAGGCCCCGCCAATGGCTCGCAATCACACCCCACATAGCTGTATTTGGTCTATAGGTGAAATAAACTATCTTCGAATTTTAACGCCCACTTCCGGTGACGTCAAACTTGCCGGGCGACTATAGTTGCCCGCCGCATGTGAAGGGTTAACCCTTCAAGTGCGGACAGCAATTCTAGCCTCTATTTTGTGAATTTCACTAACCTTTGAAACCATTAGACAGACAAACTAGCGCTGTGATCACCGTTAATATGCAAAATCAACTTGCACAACGTGCGGGCTTGTTGTCAACGACAATTGCGGTTAACCACGCCCACTTGACGATCTACCAACTGTCGTGTGCTAGAATCACTCTCACCGGAGCAAAAAACGCCGCTCGTTTGGTCAAAACAGCACGTGTGAGACAAAGTTAGTGCACGTATGGCTGCTTTTTATGTCAAGAAGCCCCTGGAGACCCAGTGGTGCTAGGTGATCCCGCCATAGCTCTGCTTGGCGGGGCCGCAGGCCCCGCCAATGGCTCGCAATCACACCCCACATAGCTGTATTTGGTCTATAGGTGAAATAAACTATCTTCGAATTTTAACGCCCACTTCCGGTGACGTCAAACTTGCCGGGCGACTATAGTTGCCCGCCGCATGTGAAGGGTTAACCCTTCAAGTGCGGACAGCAATTCTAGCCTCTATTTTGTGAATTTCACTAACCTTTGAAACCATTAGACAGACAAACTAGCGCTGTGATCACCGTTAATATGCAAAATCAACTTGCACAACGTGCGGGCTTGTTGTCAACGACAATTGCGGTTAACCACGCCCACTTGACGATCTACCAACTGTCGTGTGCTAGAATCACTCTCACCGGAGCAAAAAACGCCGCTCGTTTGGTCAAAACAGCACGTGTGAGACAAAGTTAGTGCACGTATGGCTGCTTTTTATGTCAAGAAGCCCCTGGAGACCCAGTGGTGCTAGGTGATCCCGCCATAGCTCTGCTTGGCGGGGCCGCAGGCCCCGCCAATGGCTCGCAATCACACCCCACATAGCTGTATTTGGTCTATAGGTGAAATAAACTATCTTCGAATTTTAACGCCCACTTCCGGTGACGTCAAACTTGCCGGGCGACTATAGTTGCCCGCCGCATGTGAAGGGTTAACCCTTCAAGTGCGGACAGCAATTCTAGCCTCTATTTTGTGAATTTCACTAACCTTTGAAACCATTAGACAGACAAACTAGCGCTGTGATCACCGTTAATATGCAAAATCAACTTGCACAACGTGCGGGCTTGTTGTCAACGACAATTGCGGTTAACCACGCCCACTTGACGATCTACCAACTGTCGTGTGCTAGAATCACTCTCACCGGAGCAAAAAACGCCGCTCGTTTGGTCAAAACAGCACGTGTGAGACAAAGTTAGTGCACGTATGGCTGCTTTTTATGTCAAGAAGCCCCTGGAGACCCAGTGGTGCTAGGTGATCCCGCCATAGCTCTGCTTGGCGGGGCCGCAGGCCCCGCCAATGGCTCGCAATCACACCCCACATAGCTGTATTTGGTCTATAGGTGAAATAAACTATCTTCGAATTTTAACGCCCACTTCCGGTGACGTCAAACTTGCCGGGCGACTATAGTTGCCCGCCGCATGTGAAGGGTTAACCCTTCAAGTGCGGACAGCAATTCTAGCCTCTATTTTGTGAATTTCACTAACCTTTGAAACCATTAGACAGACAAACTAGCGCTGTGATCACCGTTAATATGCAAAATCAACTTGCACAACGTGCGGGCTTGTTGTCAACGACAATTGCGGTTAACCACGCCCACTTGACGATCTACCAACTGTCGTGTGCTAGAATCACTCTCACCGGAGCAAAAAACGCCGCTCGTTTGGTCAAAACAGCACGTGTGAGACAAAGTTAGTGCACGTATGGCTGCTTTTTATGTCAAGAAGCCCCTGGAGACCCAGTGGTGCTAGGTGATCCCGCCATAGCTCTGCTTGGCGGGGCCGCAGGCCCCGCCAATGGCTCGCAATCACACCCCACATAGCTGTATTTGGTCTATAGGTGAAATAAACTATCTTCGAATTTTAACGCCCACTTCCGGTGACGTCAAACTTGCCGGGCGACTATAGTTGCCCGCCGCATGTGAAGGGTTAACCCTTCAAGTGCGGACAGCAATTCTAGCCTCTATTTTGTGAATTTCACTAACCTTTGAAACCATTAGACAGACAAACTAGCGCTGTGATCACCGTTAATATGCAAAATCAACTTGCACAACGTGCGGGCTTGTTGTCAACGACAATTGCGGTTAACCACGCCCACTTGACGATCTACCAACTGTCGTGTGCTAGAATCACTCTCACCGGAGCAAAAAACGCCGCTCGTTTGGTCAAAACAGCACGTGTGAGACAAAGTTAGTGCACGTATGGCTGCTTTTTATGTCAAGAAGCCCCTGGAGACCCAGTGGTGCTAGGTGATCCCGCCATAGCTCTGCTTGGCGGGGCCGCAGGCCCCGCCAATGGCTCGCAATCACACTCCACATAGCTGTATTTGGTCTATAGGTGAAATAAACTATCTTCGAATTTTAACGCCCACTTCCGGTGACGTCAAACTTGCCGGGCGACTATAGTTGCCCGCCGCATGTGAAGGGTTAACCCTTCAAGTGCGGACAGCAATTCTAGCCTCTATTTTGTGAATTTCACTAACCTTTGAAACCATTAGACAGACAAACTAGCGCTGTGATCACCGTTAATATGCAAAATCAACTTGCACAACGTGCGGGCTTGTTGTCAACGACAATTGCGGTTAACCACGCCCACTTGACGATCTACCAACTGTCGTGTGCTAGAATCACTCTCACCGGAGCAAAAAACGCCGCTCGTTTGGTCAAAACAGCACGTGTGAGACAAAGTTAGTGCACGTATGGCTGCTTTTTATGTCAAGAAGCCCCTGGAGACCCAGTGGTGCTAGGTGATCCCGCCATAGCTCTGCTTGGCGGGGCCGCAGGCCCCGCCAATGGCTCGCAATCACACCCCACATAGCTGTATTTGGTCTATAGGTGAAATAAACTATCTTCGAATTTTAACGCCCACTTCCGGTGACGTCAAACTTGCCGGGCGACTATAGTTGCCCGCCGCATGTGAAGGGTTAACCCTTCAAGTGCGGACAGCAATTCTAGCCTCTATTTTGTGAATTTCACTAACCTTTGAAACCATTAGACAGACAAACTAGCGCTGTGATCACCGTTAATATGCAAAATCAACTTGCACAACGTGCGGGCTTGTTGTCAACGACAATTGCGGTTAACCACGCCCACTTGACGATCTACCAACTGTCGTGTGCTAGAATCACTCTCACCGGAGCAAAAAACGCCGCTCGTTTGGTCAAAACAGCACGTGTGAGACAAAGTTAGTGCACGTATGGCTGCTTTTTATGTCAAGAAGCCCCTGGAGACCCAGTGGTGCTAGGTGATCCCGCCATAGCTCTGCTTGGCGGGGCCGCAGGCCCCGCCAATGGCTCGCAATCACACCCCACATAGCTGTATTTGGTCTATAGGTGAAATAAACTATCTTCGAATTTTAACGCCCACTTCCGGTGACGTCAAACTTGCCGGGCGACTATAGTTGCCCGCCGCATGTGAAGGGTTAACCCTTCAAGTGCGGACAGCAATTCTAGCCTCTATTTTGTGAATTTCACTAACCTTTGAAACCATTAGACAGACAAACTAGCGCTGTGATCACCGTTAATATGCAAAATCAACTTGCACAACGTGCGGGCTTGTTGTCAACGACAATTGCGGTTAACCACGCCCACTTGACGATCTACCAACTGTCGTGTGCTAGAATCACTCTCACCGGAGCAAAAAACGCCGCTCGTTTGGTCAAAACAGCACGTGTGAGACAAAGTTAGTGCACGTATGGCTGCTTTTTATGTCAAGAAGCCCCTGGAGACCCAGTGGTGCTAGGTGATCCCGCCATAGCTCTGCTTGGCGGGGCCGCAGGCCCCGCCAATGGCTCGCAATCACACCCCACATAGCTGTATTTGGTCTATAGGTGAAATAAACTATCTTCGAATTTTAACGCCCACTTCCGGTGACGTCAAACTTGCCGGGCGACTATAGTTGCCCGCCGCATGTGAAGGGTTAACCCTTCAAGTGCGGACAGCAATTCTAGCCTCTATTTTGTGAATTTCACTAACCTTTGAAACCATTAGACAGACAAACTAGCGCTGTGATCACCGTTAATATGCAAAATCAACTTGCACAACGTGCGGGCTTGTTGTCAACGACAATTGCGGTTAACCACGCCCACTTGACGATCTACCAACTGTCGTGTGCTAGAATCACTCTCACCGGAGCAAAAAACGCCGCTCGTTTGGTCAAAACAGCACGTGTGAGACAAAGTTAGTGCACGTATGGCTGCTTTTTATGTCAAGAAGCCCCTGGAGACCCAGTGGTGCTAGGTGATCCCGCCATAGCTCTGCTTGGCGGGGCCGCAGGCCCCGCCAATGGCTCGCAATCACACCCCACATAGCTGTATTTGGTCTATAGGTGAAATAAACTATCTTCGAATTTTAACGCCCACTTCCGGTGACGTCAAACTTGCCGGGCGACTATAGTTGCCCGCCGCATGTGAAGGGTTAACCCTTCAAGTGCGGACAGCAATTCTAGCCTCTATTTTGTGAATTTCACTAACCTTTGAAACCATTAGACAGACAAACTAGCGCTGTGATCACCGTTAATATGCAAAATCAACTTGCACAACGTGCGGGCTTGTTGTCAACGACAATTGCGGTTAACCACGCCCACTTGACGATCTACCAACTGTCGTGTGCTAGAATCACTCTCACCGGAGCAAAAAACGCCGCTCGTTTGGTCAAAACAGCACGTGTGAGACAAAGTTAGTGCACGTATGGCTGCTTTTTATGTCAAGAAGCCCCTGGAGACCCAGTGGTGCTAGGTGATCCCGCCATAGCTCTGCTTGGCGGGGCCGCAGGCCCCGCCAATGGCTCGCAATCACACCCCACATAGCTGTATTTGGTCTATAGGTGAAATAAACTATCTTCGAATTTTAACGCCCACTTCCGGTGACGTCAAACTTGCCGGGCGACTATAGTTGCCCGCCGCATGTGAAGGGTTAACCCTTCAAGTGCGGACAGCAATTCTAGCCTCTATTTTGTGAATTTCACTAACCTTTGAAACCATTAGACAGACAAACTAGCGCTGTGATCACCGTTAATATGCAAAATCAACTTGCACAACGTGCGGGCTTGTTGTCAACGACAATTGCGGTTAACCACGCCCACTTGACGATCTACCAACTGTCGTGTGCTAGAATCACTCTCACCGGAGCAAAAAACGCCGCTCGTTTGGTCAAAACAGCACGTGTGAGACAAAGTTAGTGCACGTATGGCTGCTTTTTATGTCAAGAAGCCCCTGGAGACCCAGTGGTGCTAGGTGATCCCGCCATAGCTCTGCTTGGCGGGGCCGCAGGCCCCGCCAATGGCTCGCAATCACACCCCACATAGCTGTATTTGGTCTATAGGTGAAATAAACTATCTTCGAATTTTAACGCCCACTTCCGGTGACGTCAAACTTGCCGGGCGACTATAGTTGCCCGCCGCATGTGAAGGGTTAACCCTTCAAGTGCGGACAGCAATTCTAGCCTCTATTTTGTGAATTTCACTAACCTTTGAAACCATTAGACAGACAAACTAGCGCTGTGATCACCGTTAATATGCAAAATCAACTTGCACAACGTGCGGGCTTGTTGTCAACGACAATTGCGGTTAACCACGCCCACTTGACGATCTACCAACTGTCGTGTGCTAGAATCACTCTCACCGGAGCAAAAAACGCCGCTCGTTTGGTCAAAACAGCACGTGTGAGACAAAGTTAGTGCACGTATGGCTGCTTTTTATGTCAAGAAGCCCCTGGAGACCCAGTGGTGCTAGGTGATCCCGCCATAGCTCTGCTTGGCGGGGCCGCAGGCCCCGCCAATGGCTCGCAATCACACCCCACATAGCTGTATTTGGTCTATAGGTGAAATAAACTATCTTCGAATTTTAACGCCCACTTCCGGTGACGTCAAACTTGCCGGGCGACTATAGTTGCCCGCCGCATGTGAAGGGTTAACCCTTCAAGTGCGGACAGCAATTCTAGCCTCTATTTTGTGAATTTCACTAACCTTTGAAACCATTAGACAGACAAACTAGCGCTGTGATCACCGTTAATATGCAAAATCAACTTGCACAACGTGCGGGCTTGTTGTCAACGACAATTGCGGTTAACCACGCCCACTTGACGATCTACCAACTGTCGTGTGCTAGAATCACTCTCACCGGAGCAAAAAACGCCGCTCGTTTGGTCAAAACAGCACGTGTGAGACAAAGTTAGTGCACGTATGGCTGCTTTTTATGTCAAGAAGCCCCTGGAGACCCAGTGGTGCTAGGTGATCCCGCCATAGCTCTGCTTGGCGGGGCCGCAGGCCCCGCCAATGGCTCGCAATCACACCCCACATAGCTGTATTTGGTCTATAGGTGAAATAAACTATCTTCGAATTTTAACGCCCACTTCCGGTGACGTCAAACTTGCCGGGCGACTATAGTTGCCCGCCGCATGTGAAGGGTTAACCCTTCAAGTGCGGACAGCAATTCTAGCCTCTATTTTGTGAATTTCACTAACCTTTGAAACCATTAGACAGACAAACTAGCGCTGTGATCACCGTTAATATGCAAAATCAACTTGCACAACGTGCGGGCTTGTTGTCAACGACAATTGCGGTTAACCACGCCCACTTGACGATCTACCAACTGTCGTGTGCTAGAATCACTCTCACCGGAGCAAAAAACGCCGCTCGTTTGGTCAAAACAGCACGTGTGAGACAAAGTTAGTGCACGTATGGCTGCTTTTTATGTCAAGAAGCCCCTGGAGACCCAGTGGTGCTAGGTGATCCCGCCATAGCTCTGCTTGGCGGGGCCGCAGGCCCCGCCAATGGCTCGCAATCACACCCCACATAGCTGTATTTGGTCTATAGGTGAAATAAACTATCTTCGAATTTTAACGCCCACTTCCGGTGACGTCAAACTTGCCGGGCGACTATAGTTGCCCGCCGCATGTGAAGGGTTAACCCTTCAAGTGCGGACAGCAATTCTAGCCTCTATTTTGTGAATTTCACTAACCTTTGAAACCATTAGACAGACAAACTAGCGCTGTGATCACCGTTAATATGCAAAATCAACTTGCACAACGTGCGGGCTTGTTGTCAACGACAATTGCGGTTAACCACGCCCACTTGACGATCTACCAACTGTCGTGTGCTAGAATCACTCTCACCGGAGCAAAAAACGCCGCTCGTTTGGTCAAAACAGCACGTGTGAGACAAAGTTAGTGCACGTATGGCTGCTTTTTATGTCAAGAAGCCCCTGGAGACCCAGTGGTGCTAGGTGATCCCGCCATAGCTCTGCTTGGCGGGGCCGCAGGCCCCGCCAATGGCTCGCAATCACACCCCACATAGCTGTATTTGGTCTATAGGTGAAATAAACTATCTTCGAATTTTAACGCCCACTTCCGGTGACGTCAAACTTGCCGGGCGACTATAGTTGCCCGCCGCATGTGAAGGGTTAACCCTTCAAGTGCGGACAGCAATTCTAGCCTCTATTTTGTGAATTTCACTAACCTTTGAAACCATTAGACAGACAAACTAGCGCTGTGATCACCGTTAATATGCAAAATCAACTTGCACAACGTGCGGGCTTGTTGTCAACGACAATTGCGGTTAACCACGCCCACTTGACGATCTACCAACTGTCGTGTGCTAGAATCACTCTCACCGGAGCAAAAAACGCCGCTCGTTTGGTCAAAACAGCACGTGTGAGACAAAGTTAGTGCACGTATGGCTGCTTTTTATGTCAAGAAGCCCCTGGAGACCCAGTGGTGCTAGGTGATCCCGCCATAGCTCTGCTTGGCGGGGCCGCAGGCCCCGCCAATGGCTCGCAATCACACCCCACATAGCTGTATTTGGTCTATAGGTGAAATAAACTATCTTCGAATTTTAACGCCCACTTCCGGTGACGTCAAACTTGCCGGGCGACTATAGTTGCCCGCCGCATGTGAAGGGTTAACCCTTCAAGTGCGGACAGCAATTCTAGCCTCTATTTTGTGAATTTCACTAACCTTTGAAACCATTAGACAGACAAACTAGCGCTGTGATCACCGTTAATATGCAAAATCAACTTGCACAACGTGCGGGCTTGTTGTCAACGACAATTGCGGTTAACCACGCCCACTTGACGATCTACCAACTGTCGTGTGCTAGAATCACTCTCACCGGAGCAAAAAACGCCGCTCGTTTGGTCAAAACAGCACGTGTGAGACAAAGTTAGTGCACGTATGGCTGCTTTTTATGTCAAGAAGCCCCTGGAGACCCAGTGGTGCTAGGTGATCCCGCCATAGCTCTGCTTGGCGGGGCCGCAGGCCCCGCCAATGGCTCGCAATCACACCCCACATAGCTGTATTTGGTCTATAGGTGAAATAAACTATCTTCGAATTTTAACGCCCACTTCCGGTGACGTCAAACTTGCCGGGCGACTATAGTTGCCCGCCGCATGTGAAGGGTTAACCCTTCAAGTGCGGACAGCAATTCTAGCCTCTATTTTGTGAATTTCACTAACCTTTGAAACCATTAGACAGACAAACTAGCGCTGTGATCACCGTTAATATGCAAAATCAACTTGCACAACGTGCGGGCTTGTTGTCAACGACAATTGCGGTTAACCACGCCCACTTGACGATCTACCAACTGTCGTGTGCTAGAATCACTCTCACCGGAGCAAAAAACGCCGCTCGTTTGGTCAAAACAGCACGTGTGAGACAAAGTTAGTGCACGTATGGCTGCTTTTTATGTCAAGAAGCCCCTGGAGACCCAGTGGTGCTAGGTGATCCCGCCATAGCTCTGCTTGGCGGGGCCGCAGGCCCCGCCAATGGCTCGCAATCACACCCCACATAGCTGTATTTGGTCTATAGGTGAAATAAACTATCTTCGAATTTTAACGCCCACTTCCGGTGACGTCAAACTTGCCGGGCGACTATAGTTGCCCGCCGCATGTGAAGGGTTAACCCTTCAAGTGCGGACAGCAATTCTAGCCTCTATTTTGTGAATTTCACTAACCTTTGAAACCATTAGACAGACAAACTAGCGCTGTGATCACCGTTAATATGCAAAATCAACTTGCACAACGTGCGGGCTTGTTGTCAACGACAATTGCGGTTAACCACGCCCACTTGACGATCTACCAACTGTCGTGTGCTAGAATCACTCTCACCGGAGCAAAAAACGCCGCTCGTTTGGTCAAAACAGCACGTGTGAGACAAAGTTAGTGCACGTATGGCTGCTTTTTATGTCAAGAAGCCCCT
>CAXHKC010000090.1:0-18891 GCA_964017065.1 Haliclona indistincta
CGAAAGATGGAACATCTTGACAACACAAATGAAGGCTCCATGAACACACACACACACACACACACACAGAGAGAGAGAGAGAAAGAGAAAGAGAGAGAGAACATGGCATGAACTGGGACATCATGAATAGCACAAAATATGAAGGCTCACAATCAAAACCAAATGCCAAACACAAAGAGAGTATAATGAAAAAAACCACATACTTAACAACAGGGATGCTGACTCACTTTTCAGTTGTACAAGTGACAACTCAGTGTACTTCTCCTTTAGAGATTCCAACAAAGAATCCTTCACAGCTTGATTTTGTACACTGTTGTACCTATTGAAATGAAAAAAATCATAATTTGTTCAAATAAGTTATAATATTACCCTTCAGATGCAAGAAACTTGGATGATTCACTAGCCTGATCATGAAGCTGCTTCACAGTCAACTGCAGCAACCAAAACAGATCTAATAACAGTTATACAGATACATGACAGCCACTGCCATATTCCACAAGAGCACTGCAATCTTTGTAGATACTGCTGGTAGCAGAGTGGAACATGAGTGACATGAGGTAGATTGACTGCCTCCAAATATACACATAACGTACACTTCGGTGTCACAAGTAGTGCATTACTACAAAAATGTGGTGAAAGATACATCTATTTATCTAACACTTAAAAACTCACAGATACATCTGTTGGCAGTTTAGGACGTCGCAACAATCCAACAGCTTTATTCTCATGTTCTTGCTTCATATTTTCAACTTTAGCCCTCAAACTAACTATTTCTTCCTTCACTGCCCTCGTCTCCTCGGTCTGTGCCTGTACTAGAGAAATGACTTCCTCCAACTTGCTGTCAAAAAAACTCCACGCGTCGCCAGTCATGCCTGAAGTGACAGGAGGTTGAACTTGAGCATGTTGAGGCAGTTGCCGAGCTGTCTGAGCTGACACGTCATGAGGATCCTCTTGGTACGTCCTATACTGACGACCGTAAAACGTTCCCCTGCTGCTACTCATTTAACAACGGGTAAGTAATAGCCTTGGCTAGGAAGGGAGCTGAAGATACACAGCTCTAGTATAGTAGTAGTACAGCAGATATGCCACGTTTTCTTGCTGTGCGCATGCGCGAGTAGGAGGAGCTGAATACTCACGTGGTCCGCCCATAATGGCTGATGAGAATGACTCGCCTCGAGCGACTCGCCTCGATCGGGAAATAGCCTTAGGCCTGAAGAAGTAGTTCAAACTGGAAGGAAAAACACAGTAGAAGAGAAGAGGAGAATGAGAAACGCAAGAAAAAGAAGGAAAAGGGCGCGAAAGCAACAAGTGAAGGATTTGCACGCTGAAGTTGACAAGGCAAACAAGAAGTTTAAAGAAAGTTCTGACAAAGTAACAATGTACAAGCAAATGTCAAGGTCATTTTGGGAGAGGTGGCAGTGGGAGTTAAATCAAAGAAAGCAAGATGTAATTGCACGTCGCATAGGTACTGCACCAGCAAACGCCAAGGTTAATTCTTTACAAGAAATCGATCCAGGAATGTTGACTGATCCCCCAGAATCAGATGAAAATGTTTATGTTGGACGAGGAGCTTTTGGAGTTGTGAAGCATCAGTTGTTTCGAGGCATGCACGTTGCAGTGAAGGAGTTACTTCCTAAGACCAACATTGCTGATGTACGTCATGAAGCTCATGTTATATCTCACCTGTGCCATCCATTTCTGCCTTATCTCTTCGGTGTATGTACAACTCACAACCCTTACCGAATTGTTATTCAATTTCATGGTATTGACAACAAGTCCGTTACAATGTCTCAATTTATTGCCAAGAAGATGACCTCGGATGAAGATGCCTGGCTAGTTCTGTGCGCACAGCTACTTGAGGCTTTTCAGTACCTACACAATGACGCTAAAATTATTCATAATGACTTAACGACAAACAACATCATTGTCACTAACTCCGGGCTAAGTGTGTCTACTGAAAATCATCAAATAATTGTGATAGACTTTGGAAAATCTACCAGTGTGGACCAAGGAAGACATTGCCATCTCTCAACATGTGAAAAGGCCGAGTACACTAGGCGGTATCCTCAGATAGCTCCTGAAGTAATTGATGGTGTTTCAAGACAGACAACATGGAGTGATATTCGGTTGGCGGAGTATTGTATAGTATCATAGATAACCATTTTTTGGACGGATTGCCAATAGGACGCAAAGAGACATTGCTCTATGTTGCTAGGAAGTGTCGTTGCCCACAGTACTACAGACGATTTTCTACCCAGAAAGCTCTTGAACACTGGAAGTTGTAATATTTTTGCAATCAATAATTTTGAGTAATAATTTTAATGTCAATTTTTGCTACATACAGTATTTGATAGGCAAAGGACAAGCTACAAAAACAGATTGCTTAGTGCGTTCGAAATCTACTTCCAATACACACTGAGCACATTTATTAGCAATACGTTCAACCGGTAGATAGCAACACATAGACTGAGACTCAAACATGTCTACACAAACAGTTGCTGATATTCCAAACCAGTCTTGCTTGGGATGTCTCTGTTTCCATAATGTGTAAGCAAACATCTGCTTTAATACGATCTTTTCAGTTGAGTGTTCATCAGAAACAACTACTGAACTGCTCAAAAAATACTGCACAACACCCACTCGCATTCTTGCATAGTCAATTGATGATAGACTATTGCCATTTCCCGGCCAATACGCCATGATAACAGAAGATGATTTAGCACTAGCTCCACTAAGAACTGAACCAAAAAGATCACCAGCAAGGTCAATCCGTCCACACCTCTCAAAAAATGGAGACACACGATGAATTTCAAAATTAGGGTAAAGTTGAGTGTACAAAAGACGGAGGCGACTAATAGCTTCTGATGAGAGAACACCTTCATGCATGGGGTGAAGGAGTGTGGCAATACCAGGGATTGGTTTAAAGGAAGAGACAGGTGACGATGGCATATGAAGAATTTCTTCAATGCTGAGATTATCAGAAACCACGGAAGAAATAGAAAATGCAGATGTGTCAAAATTAGGAAGCCGTAGCAAAGAGGTTAACTTTGGATCAGCAAGGTTTGCAATTGCTTGTACTGACTGGGTTGTGATGAACTTATTCATCAATTGAACTTCAATTGTTTTGTTGTTTGTTGGAAACGATCCCAGAATACCATTGTACCGTTCAAAGGGATAGCTCCAAAAAGCATGAGCAGGTCCAAAATCAAGAAAACTTTCTTGAAGATGTAATTGCAAGTGTAAGTTCATGGTGCAGTTTGATTCCCCATACAAATCTTGGAACTTCTTGCTGTAGTTCAAAAGTAAAAGATCTGCTGAGACAAGGTCACTCTTTTTTAGAACACGCTGGCTAAGGAGTAGGCAAGCACGGACAAATAGCATCCAACACCGCAAATGGTCATCTGGCAGTATCCCTTTAAGGACAATTGGTGAATAAATAATGATAAAACTCCGCCACTGGTCCGCTTTAAATCCTCCATAGTTAGAAGATATATTTGAAGGAAGTCTACCCACACCAGAGGGAACTTGAATTTCCTTCGCTCGTTTCGCTATTTCATCGAGTTGATCGTCACACAAAATTCCCATTTTTATCCAGGTTTTGAATGCATGTTTTCCTGTGCCAAGATACAAATTATGCATAGGATCAACGACCGTAAAACGGACAGGATCAAAGTATGGTAATTCAAGTAAAGCTGAGTAGCGCACTCCATATTTTGATTCCTTTTTTTTGATGGCAGACTTTGTTTTCTTCTTATTTATTATATCACAATGCTGACGATGCAATATGCTGGTACGCATAGTCCAATCACTCCTATTAAACCCAGAATAATTTATTGGTTGACCAAAACTTACTGGAAATGCCTTTAAGCATTTATTACAAGCCAAAGAAGCGTGATGCCCAAGAAAGCCAACTACCTTTCTACTAGCTGGTATGTCACAAGCAACGCAAGTCAAAGCCACTCGTACGATAACAGTAGCAATCTTAGATATTGCTATATTAAAGCCAACATCCCAACCTTCCTTTAGTTCTTCTACTAAAGGTCCGAGGTAAGAATTCATAGTCAAGCTTGGCTCACTAGGCCCAGGAATGACACCAACTAACAAGACATTTCTTTCTTTAAATCTTTCTGATCGAGGCAGGTTTTGTATTGTAAGGTAAATTACTCCAACTGAGTATTCCAAATGACTGAAAGGTTGAAACCAGTCAACGTTAAGAGTCAATAAGTAAGAAAATGGTGATGCAAGAAAATTGTTTCCAGAATTAAATTGTTGCCAAACACGGCCATCGTACACATCTCCAAGATGGGTATTTGGTATAGAACGAGCTCTTTGTCTCCATCTTTCGCACGCACTCAACACTCCTTCTCTCGAAATAACCCGTTGAAGGGATTTCTTCAAAGGGAAATAAGGGTAAGCCTTGATAGGAACAAGTTTATATTTACTTCCATTCTTCACATTTTTGAGAAGTTTTGTTCCACATTTCTTTCGTCTACTCACATGTAGATGTTTTGGATAAGCAACATGACAGCACAGTTTTGAAATCTTTTTCCCGTCAACTTTATCAAAGCAGTTTTCATACTCATACACAGAATCGCAGTCTGGACAAACTACATAAGAAATGAAATCATTTTTCTTCAAGCCTATTTTCTTGTAGGCACAGAGAATTGTTAATGGAATCTGTTCCGAGAAATTTACCAACAAAGGACACTGAAAAGCATTTCCAATTGCACCAAGAAAGAACTTGAGAAGAGAAAGCAAGGAGGCCAAAGCAGAATTTGAAATACGAAAGACAGTCTGCCATAGAAGAAGGGAAAAAAGAAACTGCCAAATTGGAGCAGAAGGTTGAACAGAATCTTCCACAACATCAACATCATATTCATCATCTGAATCTCCGTCTAGTTCAATCATCTACAGAAAAGTAATATTCACTTAATAATTTTGATTTTATTATTCATGTTATACCACAAGGATAAAGATAGATACATATCATTGAAACTCTTGCTTTGGAGTTTAGCAGGCTACTACTATATTGTTGCTTGTCATTCATGCATACGCACAGACACCATAATCGTATCCGTGTAAAAGCTGTGTTGATGTTCTTTTTCTTCGATCTTTAATTGCTGTGCTCAAAATTTGAAATACCAATTACTGAGCAACTAGTAAAAAATTAATCTAGACACCTTTGATACTCATGATAAATAGTAAAATTAAATAGTATAGAGCCGGCCAAAGGGTTGCGCCATATGGCCGGCTCTATCCCACAAAGAGGTGGAGTTTTCGCTTAACTGCACCATCACTCAGGCGACAAAATTCAAGTTCACACCTTGGCGTGCAACCTATATATAGCTACCTGAATATATTACCTCTGGCTGATCTGGGCTAATGCTATCTTCTTCAGATTCATCACTAGAACTGTCTTCATCACTAGAGCAGTCTTCATCACTAGAGCTGTCACTGATAGACTGAGCACAGAGCGCATCATTGGGTGCTAGAGAACTGTGATCGTCGAAGTCAAGTTCACACTCTGTTACAAAGCAAAACGAAGCAATAACAGTTTGTAACAAACAATACTTGATCGTCCATACCTTGGAGAGAGCCAAATACAGCGTCCTCGCCAATAGCCGACGTCTGCTCCGCTGACTCGGAAGAACTGGAATCGCACCGACGTCGCTTTCTCACCGCTGGATTTGTTACAAGTTCACGATGGCGGTAGAATGTTGACGATGAAACCAAATCATTACAGTGGTCGCACCACACTCTCTTTCTCTTTCTAGGCAACTCTGCCATGCCGACACCGTTCTTTCACGTCAACCACGTGCGATAACTAACGGTAGTCCGCATTCATCCGTGCTTCAGACACACTCCGCATTCTCAGAACAAACGGTTGTCCGTTATACAATAAGTCCGTTCGCCTACGTTACTTAACAAAATACGTACATCCGTTTAATTCCGTACTGCACACACAATTTTCCTGTGATCACAAAGCACAAGAGTGAAACCTGATTGAGAATCCAGGATAAAGTACAGTATCATCAGCATAGCAAGTACAGTATCATCAGCATACGTAGCAAGTACAGTATCATCAGCATAGCGAGTACAATATCATCAGCATAGGATCACTTAGGAATCAGTATGAGTTAACCACGTGAATTGATATTGCTTCTATAGTGCAAACAAGAAGAGTTAATGCAGCTTGCTCACCTGAACTTTTCTAAGCTTATTAGCATCTAGAGTAATTAGGCGACAACCACTATGGTGCACACCACAAGTGAAAGTGTTTTGGCTGTAGTCAGTAGAAGCATTTAGTTAGTGAATGTGGATAAAGAAATAATACTGAAAGCCTTGACACACCTTACAGTAGGTGCCTCCCTCTGTAATTAGTTGCTGTCCTGTCTATACAACTTAAATATTATATTTACATAAATGTAACTCAAGGCAAATAATCATAATTATTATTCTACGTATAACACTTAAATGCATAATGGCATAAACTTTTACATTATAATACTCATAAAGTGCAAATCATGCTCCAAAATGGATTCAACCATGCAGAAGGCATCTGCTGGTAGTGATCGAACTAGCTAGCATGCTGATCCTGTGAAAATAGTGATGAGACTAGAGAGAAACATGCAGTGATTCTTTGTCTCACATTTTAAAATCTTGATTTTGGATTCTGCTACTGGATGTTTTGAGGCTAGACATATTGTGGAGCCAGTCTCCCTTCTCAGGAAGAACACATCTAGTCACCATATTACACAAACAGAGCCAGTCTGAGTGACTCTTAGAGTGCTTGTGTGAACTATGAAAGGGTAACTGAAGTGATTTTTTCATGTTCCATTTTATTGCATTTTCAATAGATACTAGTGCATAGACAATGCAAAAAAGTTTTAGCAAGCTAGCTCAAACAGTCCCAGCATTGCCAGCAAGCTAAAAAAGCATGTGCTCCCACACGCAATTAGTGGGCGTGTCAATTAATGACGTAGATGCGAAATCAACCGTGGTTTGCCAATGCGATTGCACTGTGGTCAGGACCTTGTTGCAGCAATAAAAACAAACATACAAAGATGATACCAGGCTATCTGAGTAAGTGTTGAGGCAGACAAACTAAAAATACACTAGATATAGCCAATGCTCGGCAGCAAGCCTTTTGTGGAGTCAAGTTTGCTACCGATCAATGCTGTATTTAGCTTCACTGGAGCTAGAAAATTAACTGGTAGCATAAAAATCTGTTTAACTCTTTAGGGACCGACTTATTTTGACGAAAACTTGACTTGCTCTTAACTGACAGTTTGTCTTGCAATTTTCTACAACATGCAGTACGCTAGCTAGTCCAAACTAGCACCCTTTTCTCCTGGCATGTCAAGGTTTACGACCATGTACTAAAGTCTGAGTTGGCCACTCCCACTTCGGAACTAAAGCCGCTTAAGTGCTGCGACCTCGTCATTTTTGAGTTAATTTTGGTCTTCATTCAGCCCTGGTGACTGATACAAAAACCTGGTGGTGTCCAGGTGAGCAAACAGCACAGTTTAGACCATATTCTTTGCCAAAGTATGCATTTCCGGGCATCCTGAAGCCCCAAAAATGCCGAAAGCGGCGAGGGGCTCCGCCCCTTCGAACCCCGGATTAAAGGGGGGACACCCCCCTTTAAAAATCCCCCCGTCCTGCGTTCTATATATTTTAGTGGGGAGGGCGCGGCGAAAAACAGTGGGTTTTTTCAAGTAATTTGCATTAAACTTGATTTGACCTTTCTAGAGCACTTTTCACACTACTTATGACGTCTACAGTAGGTGGAGTCAATTTTGACGGATAAATCCGCTATAGGCCCTAAAGGGTTAACAAGCCAACGCTAATGCTCAAGAATAAAAATCTGCTCAAGAATAAAATGCTCAAGAATAAAAATGGAGAGAGTATACATAATTATGACAAAATTTAATATACATGTAATAACAATAATTTTATATGAAAGTATAAATGTGAATTGAGTAACCAAAGAATATGTCTTACTTCTGTAGAAAGTGTCTTCTATGGAGGGTAGTCGATACCAGATGTATAGGATAACCAGTTGATACAGCACAAGCAGAGGCGAATAAGAATTGCAAGGAGTTCACACCCCGAACTTATGGTCTAAAAGTTAGCTAATCAGGTACCTCAGCTAACCAAGTACATTCAACTCTTTTTTTACCATGCATGCAGTGTGTTACTGCAGTAGCTAGGTCACACCAAAATGGAACAATAACTATGCTAGCCTTTAAGTATGTTATTCTTCATTGTGTTAATGTCAGTACATTTTTGAATCCAGTCAATTCAAGTCTAGAGATAAGGTTTTATACCGACTCTCACTAAACCACCTGCATTGATCTGCTACTGACCCAAGGAGAGCTAGGAGCTAATAATTATTGCTGGCTGTCATGACTCACACGTTATCATGACAGATTATACAACATGTTGATGTTAACACTGTTGTACCTTGCTCCACGTCAATGCTTACATCTCATTATTATGTGTTGTCAGAACATCAAATACTTGTTCTAGACATGTAACTTATAGTTGTTTCCTAGTAATGCTGACAGTACATTAAGCATCACAATAACATAATTATAGCTAATAATAATTTACTGAGTACAGTACATTAGTCTTTGACTGAATTACTCTTTGTTGAAGAAGTGTAATCTTGATATTGCGCAATCTACTGAGTACTGTCGGGGAAATCTTTGGTAGAAACAGCAGTAGCTGACATGTTGTCGGTAATATTAGCAAGCATACTGTCAACACCACATGACCTTCAGGTTCTTTTTGGCGTAGAAAAAGAACAGCGGCAACAGCACTACCCAAGGTGGTCACAAAAAACACGATAGCAATGAAAATATTGATCTTTTTGGTATCCTTGAAGTTTTTGTATGTAATCTTGCGAGTACGAATGGCAAGGTAGAGTATCAGCAGTAAGAATAGAGCAAGATATACTAGCATACATGCTACAGCAACATAAGGTGTTGTTCCTGTTAGACGAATATGTACCATATTCGTAAAGTGTGAATCTCTCATGACTTGAGTTCTATAACTGGACATTGCTGGTACTTCGAATATCAAGGAGAGAAAGAAAACTGTATTTGGAGTGATTGAAAGCAAGAAAATGAAAAAGAACAGAGAATAATTTTTGAATTTCTTGCCAAGACCCGATATAAGATTTTTTGAAGATTTGAAAATGTGATACACTCTTAGTTGTATAATGAACAGTGTAGTTAGTGTCAGACTAAAAGCATTCACAACTGATAGAAGAAGAAGACATATTGTTGCTGAGAACATGACCGGAGAAAGCACAAAGCTACCTTGAGTGATGGTGAATATAGCTGCTACACAATATAGGTAGCAACCAGCAAACATGACAAGTCTGAGGTATGGACTAGTAGCTCTGATGACCTTGCATTTCTTGTAGTGAAGATACATGTATAAGTAGAGCTGTACGGTAGTGAAGATAATGACTGCACTAGTTGCTATATACAGCAACATTGCAACAGGCAAGGACATGAGAGCATATTCATCATCTATTCTATCTTTAGGAAGATCACTGGTATTAATGTTAGCATGAAAGTTAGTCACGTTCAAAGGATTGCAGATTCCAGCAATGCGCTCAGTTTTATTAATAAACCAGATAATCTGAACAGGAGTAGACACACTGCGATTCTGATTGAACTCAACTAAGCCACCAGCTCCTTGAAAGCTTAAACGAGCCATTTGTTCTTCAATCACGTCTGTAATTTCAGGTTGTCCAATTGTGTAGTTATCAATTGACAGGTTCTTGTCTCTCAATACTGGAAGAGAATAGTTCAATGCAAGAGCTAGAGCCCAAACTTGATCATAATAATGGGTCATTCCATTGAAAATCAACCACACTTTGAAAGTTCAAGTTACAGAATTGCACGAAACTTGGTACACATGTTGGGTAGAGTAAGGTTATTACTGTCCTGAAATAAAAGTGATCTATGATGAATGGCTTCTGAGATATAGCCAATTAACTATCGGACTTTTTAACGAAAATGCTTTCGCTAGCTGTTACTCAAGTTATTGTAACTTTTTATCAGAACATTTCTACATCATAAGGCTAGTACCATCTTATAGCTCATGAAACTGGCTTTCACATGAAATGTTGCAAGGCTTCATTATCGAAATTTATTAATTAATTAACAGGTTGTTAAACTTTGACCTATGATTTCTCAAAAAACGCTGCCTGAATTTTTTTGTTGTGAATGTATAATCATGCCACACTATTGGTCTATCACTTGCCAGAGTTTAGTTTTGGGACCAGCACGGGCTACAGAAATATGTCTAACAAGCTATGAATAATCGGCTAATAAAAACCAATATCATGGTAAAAACAAACACACGAGTGTACAATTTGTAATAAAAATTGATCATTGCCCTGCACGTGCAGTGTGTTGAGCGTTGCTATCCATGTGACATTTAAATCAAAGTTTATAGCTTAAAATCTCAAAAATATAATACATAGTCAATATTGATTGAAAGGAGTGCATGCACTAAAATTATTTTTTTGTCACTAGTTGCTGCTATGGCCATGGGTGTCCCAACAAAAAGCATTAAAATTATTTTAGTAAAAATTACCATGAACTTGAGTGAGTGCAAATGAGCCTGAGCGAGCACATCTTGTGAACCTATCTGACCAGTACAATCATCTAGCAGAAGGCTTGAAAATCAAACTAGAGTTCATTACAGTCCTGCTGTTAAGCAATTCATGGGTCTCCAAAACAATGAGAAGTTAATCACAATACATTATCAAGTATGCATTTAAAAGGGTTAATTTTCTACAGATTTTCCATAATAGTTAAAAAATCAATGTTACTAAACATCTGATAATAGTATTTTAGTCACAAATGAACTGTTTTATTACAAATTGTACGCTCGTATGTTTGTTTTTACCATGATATTGGTTTTTATTAGCTGATTATTCATAGCTCGTTAGACATATGTCTGTAGCCCATGCTGGTCCCAAAACTAAACTCTGGCAAAAGATAGACCAATAGTGTGGCATGATTACTCATTCACAACAAAAAAATTCAGGCAGCGATTTTTGAGAAATCGTAGGTCAAAGTTTAACAACCTGTTAATTAATTAATAAATTTCGATAATGAAGCCTTACAACATTTCATGTGAAAGCCAGTTTCATGAGCTATAAGATGGTACTAGCCTCATGATGTAGAAATGTTTTGATAAAAAGTTACAATAACTTGAGTAACAGCTAGCGAAGGCATTTTCGTTAAAAAGTCCGATAGTTAATAGGCTATATCTCAGAAGCCATTCATCATAGATCACTTTTATTTCAGGACGGTAATAACCTTACTCTACCCAACATGTGTACCAAGTTTCGTGCAATTCTGTAACTTGAACTTTCAAAGTGTGGTTGATTTTCAATGGAATGACCCTAATAACTTCCAAACTCTATCACAGAAATTTTATCGCTTTCGTTATAGAATTCCTCCAGCTGAAGAAGTTTATCATTAAATTTCTGCTCAAAAACTGAGTAAGGTTCATCAGATACTAAATTAACTGATCGATTATGATCTGTAGAAGGAAACAAGAATATATGACCTTCAATGCCACTGAGGATAGCTTCACGATCATAATGTTTATCGTTTAATAACCATTCAGGACTTATTTCAACATGGATCCAAGTGTACTGGGGATACAGCAATCCCTCTTCGACTGCACGAGTCACTAGAATGCTGTCCTGTTCCTCTCTGAGGATAGCAACTAGTATGGTCACACCTTGTGACTTGATGTTAGAGATTACTCGATCAAAGTATATTTTGGAAGTGCCGCTTAATTCTTCACTAAATACCAAACTTTTCCTTTCTGACAACTTTAGCTTCTGCTCAAAATTTCGTGCCAGTTCATGAGTAAATACATTTCCACTGTTGTAAACAAGGCCCACTCGCTCCCAATTGAACTGGTCCATTAAAGCAAGAATTATGTCAGAATATGTAGTGGCAGAGCCAAGGAAAGTCCACAAGTGTGGAAAACGATGAATTTGACTTTTAAATATTGGTGAATTAGCAGATGAGAGGTGTATGAGGTCAAATCCATCATGACCTATAATAGGAGACATGACTGCAGCGTGGGAAGAGCAACCCAGTCCACTGACTGCTACAACAGGCCTGCATGGTGGGTCAATTGTGTACTTCAATATGTTACTTAAGCCAGTAGCTATGTCACTTGAAGAGCAAGGCTCTTGCCTTGTAACAATCAGTTCGATATGATAGCCGGGAAGCAAGTTAGCATGATTGTTAATTTCTTCTTGAGCAACAAGTGCTCCTGCCACAATACTGACAACCCTGGTGAATGACACTAGAGTCACAAGATACAATGGTTTAGTGTCTTCAGTGAGAGAGCTGTTGGGACAACGACTGGCAGCAATGGGTGATGCTCTCAGCAATAACAGTAACACAATGATCAAAGTCGCCATTCTTGCTATTGTCAAGCTCACATCCATCAATATAGAGCTGAGTTTAATGATACAGCAACTTGAATAGTTTTGGCTGACTAGCCCGTCTGTTTGCCTTAACTCTATCCAGTATTCGAAGGCCGCTTCTTCCCCGTGCTGACTGAATTTAATTTACGTCGGGCACCACATTCCTATGATGGGATATGAATTGCCGCGCAAGTTGCCAAAAAGCGCGGAACATTATCATTGCCGATAGGCAATGATATGTAGGGATGACCACGAATTAAGATGGCGGCTACTCATGTGTGAAAATGAGTTTTCGCACATATCTCTACTATTATACATCTATACTGCATTTTAACTATCTCTGAGTGACTCTGAAGTGTAAGCGCTTGTAGGACGTCTATGAAAGTCGCCGGGACTGCTTGTTTGACGACGAAAATCAAGACAGAGAGCATTTGCAGATCTTCGCTGTTATAGCGTTTCTCGAGATTCTAGACATCTAGGATTGATCAGGCGATTGTTCTGAGCAAGAAAATACCTTTGGCTAAGCTGGCAGACGTTTCTAAAGTGGTAAACTGAAATCGCCGCCCACGCGAATTGTTCGTCTTCTTTCTTCTTCTTCTTCTTCTTCTTCTTCTTCTTTGACAAGCATAGCGCTGTCATGAGTGAACGAATCACTACCAAACCTGCACCATCGCATGTGTATATATCAGGGTTAGTGCACTTACTTCTTAGATAGGCATCAAACACTACCAGAAGCGAGTAATCCTTGAAAAACATGGTTTTTGGACCGTTTTGGACTAGCGACTTCATTAATTAACCCTCTTGTCGCTCCTTATCATTAACTCCGCCCACATCGGTTTTGCAGCTATCTCGCTACTGCGTTTTGTCTCTGCTCTGGACGCTTCAGCGCGCAAGCCAGAGGTATGAAAATGTGTCTAAACCAGTACTATACCCTAAATAACACTGATCTGTTCGTTAACGCTTCAGATGGCGGGTTAAAGCTGACTTACACAGACGTGCACGTGAACAACTTGACTGAGTGTCTAGCCTGCTTACCGGCAGCAAGATTCTACGCACAGTAAGGTTCCTACACCACGCAGCGTAAGTTGCAAAGGACTAGAAGCCTCTGTGAGTGTGATATTGACTTCAACAAGATTCTACTAGGCGTGCTCCTACTATAGGCTCGCAGCATCGATGAATTGTCAGTGCTAGTCTCTTCTTCATCCATTACAATACTAACAAGTATCATGTTGTCAAATCATACCTGGACTTGACATTATGCTGTCTGCGTCCTCAACCTCTTTAACTATTTTAAACCTTTCAATGAATGATTATTCTTGTGATTGGTAATATTAAACATTTAAACCACACTCCTTACTCTCAAGAGGCTGTGCATGTTCACATCTCTGCTAGACTAGTATCTATATACTGCTCACAGAGTTGTAAGAATGAAATAACATCTAACGTAGAATACAACTAATAAGTTCAAACTGACAGTGATCAAAAAAGTAACAGGAACAAGTAAAGTAAAAAAATTTTAATAAAAAACTGAAAAGTGTAGGGATGACTCTTAAAAAAGGAAAGGAACAAGATGGGATGATGCTTGCAATAGTAAAGGAACAAGATGGAATAATGCTTGCAAATGTAAAAGTCCCAAGTATCCCTACATCAGCGGCTTGAAGGAGGACGCAGTCCGATGGAGTAATTGACGGTTGTGAATCTGTGTTTGGAGGACGCAGTCCGATGAAGTAATTGACGGTTGTGAATAACTATAATAATAGGTATCTGTGTTTAGGAGGACGCAGTCCGATGAAGTAGTTGACAGTTGTAAATAAGCTGCAGGTAGCTGTGTTTGGAGGACGCAGTCCGATGATATAGTTGACAGTTGTAAACAACTAGAGGTATCTGTGTTTTGGAGGACACGGTCTGATAAGTAATTGACGGTTGTAAAAGGTATAAGAAGAGGATTCCGCATTTGTCAATTGCACGTCGTCGCAGCAAGCCGCTGATGTAGGGATACTTGGGACTTTTACATTTGCAAGCATTATTCCATCTTGTTCCTTTACTATTGCAAGCATCATCCCATCTTGTTCCTTTCCTTTTTTAAGAGTCATCCCTACACTTTTCAGTTTTTTATTAAAATTTTTTTACTTTACTTTAACATAATAGTTTTACTATAGCCGCTATTATTACTTGTATAACTTCTACTCGTTTTACTAATGAGAGAACCCCGCGTATGATTCTTAGAACTACAACGGCTTTTTACATGCATGGATGACTGACTAAGAGTTGTTCTATTATTGATGACTGACTGCTACGCGCGGTAATGCGCATCGACCACCATGACGTGGCGTGACGTAATACATTTTGATTTGGAGGAAATTTGAGCTTCCTATCCCGCACTGTAATATCTATGAATTGAACCACATGTATTGATCTGCCACTGACCCAAGGAAAGCTAGGAGCTAATAAAAATTAAATATTGCTGGCTGTCATGACTCATCCGTTATCATGACAGATCATACAGCACGTTGATGTTAACACCGTTGTACCTTGCTCCACGTCTTCTGAATACTAGTATGATAGAGTGGATATGCATGGAGGCACACAAACTGCATGTTAACACCATATGCAACCGAAGCACACTCAGACAACTATCAGCACTACTGAGCTACACGTAACAACTATAAACAGTGAGACATAAAAGCATAAACAGTACAGTTAAGTTCTTTTATGATTAAAGTCAATGCTTCCTTCTCATTATTATGTGTTGTTACCACATCAAATAACTTGTTCTTGACATGTAACTTATAGTTGTTTCCTGGTAATGCTGATGACATATCAGTACATTAAGCATCACAATAATATAATTATAGCTAATAACAATTGACTGAGTACAGTAAATTAGTCTTTGACTGAATTAATCTTGGCTGAATCTTTGATAAGAAGTGTGCTCTTGATATTGCGCAATCTACTGAGAACTGTCGGTGAAATCGGAACAGCAGTAGCTGACATGTTGTTATAACATGCTGAAATATGCATGTTAGTCTATTACAATTACTATCTCAATCATAATCAAGTTTGTGTATTGTAGTAGAATCTGTCTGGCGGCTAAGTTCGTAAGAATGGAAAACTTTCAGTGTAACAATACTCAAAATGCAACTACATGTATTTGTGGGTGGAGCAAGGCTTCCAATGGACTCAAAATATGTTCCAGTGATGCATACAGCTGCTACTGTCATTTCCACTACTGCTAGCAGACACTATACCGATTCACTGATCACTCATGCTATCGTTGTCCAGCAGATACTGAAGCCAGTGACATCATTACCTTACACTGAGCTACATGCCCTGACTACAGCCAGATTCTAATACTCACCTACTGCTACATTTATGTATTGACAGACCATAGCAGACTGTGGAGCACGGCTATAGCCTACTATATATAGAGATCAAGGGACGTAACTGTACACTCGCCATGAAGGACAACCTGACTAGTCTGTTTTTCTTCGAGGTCCCAAGCTCTCCTTTGCACACTGGCGACTGCCACTACAGCAGCTGTCTGCATAGTGAGGAAGAGGGGTAGCCTCGTCCCTGCAGGCCCTACTGGAAACGTTGGAGAGAGCGCAATTTAAGGGGCGTAACGAGGGGAGTGGCGACCAGACTAGAAGAAGGGTACGTGTAGATCACCCGGTTCGGAAACCCTGCCCGTCTATTAATATAAAAACGTTTCTAGTTTTGCCGTCTCCGTGAGAGGGCTAGGGTTTCAATAGTTCAATAATAATAAAACCTTAGAGGGGAGGATCTAATGCGAACGAGCCTACGCCTACTTTATAGTAAAGATGGCTGCTGTTTATAGGAACCTAGAGGCGATCAAATCCACTGAAGACGAGTCATTTCTGCTGTCTGGCATTCTATTCTACTACGAGCCAAGTGAACAAGCCTTTTAAACTTCTTTGTGACAATGAAAAGGCGTTGTAACGAGAAGAAATCTCAGCTAGAACCGGCTGAATGTCATAGCTTGTCTGTGAATTCAAGGTCCTGAACACCTACGTGATCTCTGAGTAGAACTGGTGAGTCTACCAATAGGTAGAAATGGTCAGATTGTATTATAGGAGCATCACTGTTGTTGGTTTTCCTGTAAATAGACCGCCCCTGCTAGCTATATAGCTCTCTATAGCTAGTACGCATTCAGCTGCTTTATTTCACAGAGAATTTGTTTCATGCTTGTCTTGTTAACGTATCTGAGGCTAACAGTAGTCAGGCGTGGCATGACTATTCGCGTTCACGGAATAGTCAAAGGACATCAGAATACTGTACGGTACCTGCATGTACCTCTGCAACTATATTTGTAGAACCAATTAATAGATTGCAGAGCGGTTACGAAGAATGTAGTGATGATATAATTTAGTAGCTATGACATCTGGCGATTTATGGTGAGTCTCTCGAGTGGCTGAGCTTCTCTTTGTCAGTACTCTACAGCCAAGGCAGACCACTTTCTTTGTTTCTGATTGGGAACATACAGCCGCAGCCAGCGCCATCGCGTAACACGTGGGTTAGTCACGCCCACGAAAATTACATCTGCGTTGGCGTAGTCAAATTCCTAAGGTACAGTATTCTAATGTCCCCTGACTATTCTGTGAACGTGAACAGTCAGGCCATGCCTGACTAGGCTAGCTGCATGAACAGCACACTTGTAATCACAAACTGAAAAGAACGTTGTCTTGTACAAAAAGTACCGAACACTTTACCTAGTACCAACGAGCACACACGTCTAGCCTCTGTTGCACAATAGTTAAAATTAGGCTACTGATACGTGAAATTAATTGTGGAGGATGAATGCAGCGAAATGGGTAGAAAAATGTTTGCGCAAAAATTAATTTGTCTTTCTCTTAACGACACACGTAGCTCACGGGATTCTGAAGAACCGCCCAGTCTCCTGAAAGGTCCACTTTTCTTAACAAGAGGTCCACTTCCTTAGCCAAAATTGAGGCAGCTTGTTTTCAGTGAAAATAGCACATATATAGGTAGTCCTACGCGACAGTTCATGAGAATTAGCGCAAAAAATCAATTCACACAGCCATCCCATGATTTTTAGTAAGACAAACTTTTTGCGGCACAAGAAAAAGAGGCCTTTCCGTAAATTCCTGGCTACGGCCTTGTATAATGAGGGTTTTGTATAATCTGCCAATGATAATGATAGGCATAAAATAGGCTTATTATTGACTGTTGTCTTGTGTGTAGCCCTAGATTTAAGGTTATCGAAATTAATTATTTTCTCTCTCTCTCAGACTATTAATTTTGTGAAATCTGACAGGGTTATTACTAAACTCCTATTTTGTTCTAGGAGAATGAACATCAGGTTTGTCATAATGAGTGACAACGTGCTGCTTGATTTGATGGTGTTATGTCCACAGGTGCAACTGAAAAAGTGATGGTCTAGCTTGCAAGTCGTAACAAAACAGATTATAGCTAAGTAGTTAAGTATGAACTCTTGGTATTTCGTATCGCAATAATTATTTTTATTATAACAATGAACACACTAGAAGTGCGTAACACACACGGTCTAATTGTAGTACAATGGTTTGTTACAATGAATCATACCATCCACTGAAATAGTCCTGAGACAAACAGTTGCAAAATTCTTCCAGTGACCTAGCTTGCAATCTGGTAAGCGCTGATGAAGTGTAGCTTGACTGTAGGAGTAGTTTAATAGTGCTTTTAAGAGAAAATGCCATCTCATAGTGATCTTGAGACTAAGTTGCATACTAATCTGGTGGACTTGATGTTTAAGAATACAGTGAAAGCACTGAAATGAAGAAAATGACAATTCATAGTGATCTTGAGAATAAAGTGCAGTAAGTTGCATACTAATCTGGTAGACTTGATGGGTACGAATACAGTGAAAGCACTGAAATGAAGAAAATGACAATTCATAGTGATCTTGAGAATAAAGTGCAGTAAGTTGCATACGAATCTGGTGGAATTGATGGGTAAGAATACAGTGAAAGCACTGAAATGAAGAAAATGACAATTCATAGTGTTCTTGAGACTAACGTGCAGTAACTTGCATACTAATCTGGTAGACTTGATGGGTACGAATACAGTGAAAGCACTGAAATGAAGAAAATGACAATTCATAGTGATCTTGTGACTGAAGTGCAGTAAGATGCATACTAATACAGTGGAGCTAGTGAGTGGGAATACAGTAAATGAAAATATGCACTCTCATAGTGATTGTGGTACTAAAATGCAGTAAGTTGTGTAGAACTTCAGTAGATCTGTCGTGTGAAAATGCTGTAATGTCACTAAAATCTATTTCTCTTCATTTCAGTGCTTTCACTGTATTCGTACCCATCAAGTCCACCAGATTAGTATGCAACTTACTGCACTTTATTCTCAAGATCACTATGAATTGTCATTTTCTTCAT
>CAXHKC010000096.1:0-27537 GCA_964017065.1 Haliclona indistincta
AGACGGAGATATTCGTGCTATACATTTAAGTGCTGACCTAGCTGATACTGATCCACTTCCATACTCAGTAGACAAGATGATACAACTCGTATCAGATTTAGAACTGATTACTAAACTGGAAAGGACTTATCATTAATGAAAGTCAAAATTTCAAATTATCCTAACTGGAGATTCTATCATCACTGGTTATACGACTGGTTTGGTTATGCTCCTAAACAAAAGACTAAAGTTCGTATAGACCGTTACGACACTTGGAGTATGGATCATACACTTGCTCCTATTATTTTGCCTATGCTGAAACAACTCAAAGAAACCAAGCACGGCGCTCCTAATGTAGACCCGAAAGATGTTCCAAAGGAACTACGTCCTACTGCCGAATGGAAAAAAGCATACGAAGGTGATGGCACAACTGACCCTAAGTACTTTGATCGGTGGGATTGGGTACTAGACGAAATGATTTGGGCGTTTGAACAAAAGTGCCGCGAAGACTGGGAAAGCGATTACTACTACAATAAGTGGGATCAAGAAGGTCTTAAAGCACACCAAGAACGGATGTCAAATGGCTTTAGACTGTTTGGCAAATACTACGAGAATTTGTGGGATTAGAGAATGATTGTAGATTGGAGCAAGTCCGAAATTTGTAACAGCATAAGAAAAATTAGTTATGCTGAAAGTGATCCTCGAATGGATGGATTTGTTACTTGGGGATGCAAACAAGATTTATATGAGATACTTTGGTTTGTTGAGGATGAACTAAAAAAGTGTAGTAAATACGCAGGAGAAGAAAAATTTGTTAATGCCCGCAACATAGAGAAAATGTGGGATATATTGAAAGACGATTCATAATGAGTAAAAAAACATGTGATGCATTTTTTTGCAGTAATAAAACTTCAAGTAAATATCGCTATTGCTACGATTGTGCTAGGAGCAGAGGGTTAGTAGGAAATAAAGGCATTGGCTTTTTTGGATGGATGGTTATTATTATTTTATTATGGGCGGTATTCGGATGATTAGATGGTATGATTATATTGCGGCATTTTTTGCGGCAGACTTTATATGGGGTAATATACAAATAGCATTGTTTAGCGGCAATTGGCTATCAATGTTTATTGGTGGCATAGGTGCTTACAGTATTCTGTATATTTGGGATAACATTTATACTCCATTTAGATTGCGACAGGAGAATAGAAAATGATTTTAGTAGTAGGCTGTGGTTTCGTAGGTGAAGCAATTGCAAAGAGTTTAGAAGAAAACAGAAAAACACCAATCGTTCGTATCGATCCAAAATACAATGACAACAAGATTTCAGATTATCCTGACGCACTAGGAGCAATCGTAGCGGTCCCTACACCTACAGTAGACGGTGTATGCGATGATAGTGCAATCAAACAAGTCTTATCAGAACTAGGAGATATGCGTGTACTGTTAAAATGTACAGTCCCGCCAGATATGTTAGAGACATATCCTGATAATGTGACATATAATCCAGAGTTCCTACGTCAAAAAACAGCAGTAGAAGATTTCTATAATCAGACTACTTTCATTCTTGGGACAAATTCTACATTAGATGCATACTTCTGGGAGCAACAGTTTTCTTATCTGCCTCATGTTAAGTTTGTAAATACTGATAGACGCACCGCGAGTATGGTCAAGTACATGCACAACTGTTGGTTAGCAACAAAGGTTGCATTCTTTCACGAAGTAATGTATAATACAGATAAGAATTACAATCATGAAGACATGGTATCTATTCTCAGTACATTTGAGAATGTCGGACCATCGCATATGAACTTGAATGATGAAGGAAAGTTGGGCTTCGGTGGACATTGTTTCCCAAAAGATACAGAAGCATTTCTTGATTATACAAATAGTGATATTCTTAGACAAGTAATTGAAACGAACAAAAAATTAGGTGACCTTTGACAACACACGCAACGATTGATATCGAAACACTGGACATAACACCAGACGCAGTAGTGCTAACAATTGGTGGTGTGAAATTCGACCCATTTACTAAAGTACCTCCTCATTCTGATTTGTATATCCGTATGGATGCGGATCAACAGTTAGAAAAGGGAAGAACAGTGAGTGACGATACACTTAAATGGTGGAACACACAACCTCAAGAAATTCAAGACGAAGCATTTGATACTGAGGGCAGATTATCTGTAGAAGACACGATGACTGAACTTAATAAATGGCTAGTTGGGGTTGATAAACTTTGGTGTCAAGGTCCTGTATTTGATATCTGTATTTTAGAGAATATGTATCGCCAATATGATAAGCATTTCAACTGGGTATTCTGGAACATTCGTGATAGTAGAACCTTATTTGGTTTAATGAAAGAAGACCCACGTAAGAAGTTTAAATTTGCGGCACATAATGCACTAGAAGATAGTAGAGTACAAAGCATCTGTATTCAGGAAGTATACAGTGAGCTACAGTTGACACGATGATTGTTGGAACACGATTCTCTTATTGTCTTAGTGATATAATGCTAGGTGAAGTAGATATCAATGATGTTTATGTTATCACAGTAGACAATGAATTCAATTTAAATAGTACAGACTCACTAACACATTGGTGGGATCGTCAAATGGACCCAATGACAAGTCATATGTCACAAGGAAAAAATAGTTTGCATCTATTTGACTTTGAAGAATGCTATATGAAAATTCAGACAATGGCAGAGGATGGTAAAATAGCATTTAGACAGGATACACTTCCATCAAAACTCAGTGATATCATGCATCAAAGCAAAGGCGAACATTGGTTCGAACTTGCACCAAGACAGTCACGCAGTGATCCCGCAGTTAAACTTGCTTGGGATCATTACCTTATGTTAGCAGGATTATGTAAATGAAAGTAGGACTTAGTTTCTCACGCTGTTTGCGTGATATTATCGAAGACAAAGTAAAGTATGATGATGTACTTGTTGTTATCTCTAGAACCGATATTGATCCGCATAATGATAATCATTGGAACGCAGTGTGGGAAGGCTATACAACTGGTGGACTTTCTCATCCAGAATGGAAAGACCATAAAGATAAGAATGACGAATTCAGAAAACTAGCCGCACGATTGTATGATGGCGGTAAGTTACATCAACCACGACAATTCAAACTAGGTAATCCAGTTAGACTGCCATACTATTGGTTAGACTTAGTTGTACCAGTAGATGATTTAGAAGAACTACCGGCTGTTAAAGCAGTATGGGAACAGTATCAAATTGTTGCAGGATTATGTTACTGAAATAAAATACTTGACATTGGTGTCAATTTACGCTATAAAGTAAGAACATGTAATTTACTATGGAGCGTAAAATGTCAATGCACTTACTTGGTCCACATATGACCACAACAAAATATAATAGTAAAAAATCTAATCGCAAGAAGACTGCAAAGCTATTGAAGGCAGAAGCTGAACATGATAAATTCTTGCGCAAACAGGGTGTACACCCAGAACAACTTGCGGCTAAGAAGAAACGCCGGGATCTAAATTCAATTCCAGATTATAAAGCAAACAAACCTGATGTAGAACTTAGTAATAAAATTGCTGGTCATGGTCCTGCACGTCAGAGTAATACATACAGCGGAGAACGTCAGCTTCTTGGTATTGCTACGATGCACAAATCAAATATGGTTCCTATTTTTGCTGATAAAAAAGAAGACGCAAAAGATATTGCGAGTATGCGTCGATGAAGAACGCAGTATTATCAGTATGCCTGTCTGCTCTATGTACCCCAGTACTGGCAGTAACGCCAGAACCAGACAACTCAGCAATATTTTTTTGTCGTGACAAACATGGTTACACTGGAATAGATAGTGCAACTACTGCCGATTGGATGAAGTTTGCTTCATGTGTAAATGATATTAAGAGTGCAGTACGCAGACAAGAGGAACGAGAGTTATGGGATTTTATTAAAGCGAACCCACGTTATCGTGTTCCAGGACAAAGTATGAATAAATGCTTCGGTAAGCCAAAAGAACGTGCATTAGATAGAATAGAAACAGAATCCGATGGTTCTACTACTGCTTACTATAAAGATAAAATAGTACAGTGCTACAAATAGGAAAGATGTATATGTGATGACCTACGCTGTTCAAATATCACTAACAGAAGATGATTGGATCTTTATCACAGAAGACACTGGCGGCAACTGTTGGGACTTGACACCAGTAACATTTGATGATATAAAAAATGCAGAACGATTCGCAGAAGATTTGCGAAAGAGTCATAAAGATAAACGTGGTGTGAAAGTTGTCGAGTATGCAGAATAAAAAGCGAAAAAGCATCTACGGTATCGGAGTAGATATCTGCAATGTTGCACGTATGCATGAAAAAATTACTAGAAATGGTGATAATTTTGTAAAAAAGCTATTGACATCCTACGAATATAGTCTATATATAGATGTAGAGAACAAAGCACAGTACGTTGCTAAGTGTTGGGCAGTTAAAGAAGCATTTGTAAAAGCAATGGGAACAGGATTTACTGGTGATTATACTTGGAGTAGCATCGGCTATTTTAGTCCACGTTCATCTTATACCAATCAAAATCGTCCTAGCGTACAACTATCAGATGCTATAGCATTTGGAAATGATATGAAGAATAAGACTGTCCATTTAAGCGTAAGTGATGAAGTAGATAATGTTATCGCGTTTGTCACAATTGAAGAGGAAAGATCATGAGCAATATTGTAAACCTTAACGAATTTCGTAGGAAGTCAGCTACACCTACAGCGGAGATTGACTGGGAACTAGTTGACCCTGAAAAGATTATGCGTTTGTATAATGATATTCTTAATGTTAAAGTTGATGGGATCGAAGGTGACATTGATGAAGCCGCAATTGATTTCACTCGCTTCATTATCTCTAAAGTATATGATCTGGGCGCAGATCCGGAAGATGCTGAACTTGCAGATGATATGATTTTTATCACAATGCTATTTACTGCGGCATTCACTGAATATTTCAGTGGGACATATGAACGTAGCGACGGTACTGATAATACAATGTACCGTTTCTTAAAAGAAATGAAAGAAGTTAAAGAGGATACTGAATAAATGACACTCATGGGATTTAATATTGATAACTCTGATAAATATACCGACAACAGCTTTGAGCGGGAATACAATTCATACATGGACATTATAACTAATGACGGCAGAAAACAAGTCGTTGATAAAATAACAGAACTAAAAAAGCGTAAGAGCGGAATTTCAGAACGTATCGGTATGGCTAGAGAGCAAGGCGGCGTCGAAGAAAACGAAGAACTCCATATGGCTCTTGAAGAAATGCAACGCAACGATGTTGAAATTGAAAGAATGTCTAAAATTCTTGCAGATTGTACGTTGTTGAAGGAACTTCCCGCAGGCAAATATACAAAGGTAGTTCCTGGCGTAACTGTACGATTAGAGAACTTCACAGTTGATAAGATTGTTGAGTATACCATTCTTGGTGAAGTGGAAAGTGATCCGGGTAAAGGTATTATTAGCTTTAAGTCACCTCTTGGTGTAGAACTAATGAACGCAAAAGTAGGTGACGAAATTGAACTAGACCGCGGCGCGACTACTATTGAGTATGAAATTCTTGATATTTTTGTAAAATAGTTCTTGACATTCATAACGAATCACTATATAAAGAGTGTATAAGTTAGAGAAAGAGAGAATCATATGTTTAGAATCCCATCATTTTACAAAGAAACAGTAGACTTCAAAACTGCTTGGAACACAATCACAAACTTTGGTCGTGGTGATGCACTTGAAGGTATGAATGCTATGCAACGTGTTTGGGAAGAGCATTGTGCTTCCGGTGAAGAAGACGATAACTTCTGGGACAACTACGAATATGAAGCGAATGCTTACAACGTAGTTTTCGAAAACATGGGTAAATTGTTTGGAGAGGCGGCATAATATGTGGCAAGTAGAAGCAAACAACCGTAACGGAGACTACTTCACTAAGTCAGCATTAACGCTAGAAGAGTCACGTGAAATTCATAGTCTACTCAGTAACAGTGGTCAATGGGCAGTAGTCCGCAGCCTTGATACTGAGTATTACTCGGAGAGAAAAACACAACATGTGGGAACTTAGAACAACATTCAGTGAACCAAATCCCTTGAGGCCTAACGATGGTCTTGAGACAAGTGGGCTGTTTGTTGAAACTCTGTGTGAAGCATTGTCTTGGTGGGAGTGTAGAACTCGTTCAGGTTGCCAAGTTAAAAGATTGCATGTTATGCTTGATCCAACTGGTAAAGTAGTGAAAATAAAATTCGATTAATACTTGACAAATATAACGAATCATAATATATTATAATTATAACGAAACAACAAAGCAGGATATGCAATGAAGTTATCTACAGTATTCGCAAGTACACTGAACGCGGCACTAGTAGCTAGTATGGTGATGGTAAGTGTAAAAGCACAGGCCGAAACTCTCGTAATGTTAGAGGACGATGATATCACTATTAGTCAGTCACTAACATTTAATGAAGCACAGTTTCCAGAAGTACAGTGTATGGCATTGAATATCTACTACGAGACACGTAGCAGTAATCTTGCTGACAACTATGCAGTCGCAGACGTAGTTCTTAATCGTGTAGAAGATACACGCTACCCTAATACAATTTGTGAAGTAGTCAAAGAAGGCCAGCAATACAACGACGGCCGTATGAAGCGTAACAAGTGTCAGTTTAGCTGGTATTGTGATGGTAAGTCAGACGTACCACGTGACCGTGAAAGCTGGAAACGTGCGCAGAGTGTTGCATGGGATATCGTGCAGTGGGGAACATATCGTGGTATCACAGAAGGTTCAACACATTATCACACAACTTATGTAAACCCACGTTGGAATAAATCTCGCAAGGGTTGGAGCATCACACGTGTAGGACGTATCGGCGCTCATATCTTTTATCGCTGGAACTAAAATAGTTCTTGACAGAGAACACCGAAATGTGTATAATCTATACTATAAACTCGTAAACGTAACTTGTCATAAGAGGAAAACAAAATGACAACTTCAACAACTACTCCATCAAAGCCGCAATTTCGTGGTAAACCTGGTGGTAAACCAAACGCTAACCGTAATACAGGTAAGCGACCCCCGCGGCGGATGTCTCCTTCAATGGAAGAGGCAGTAAAGCTAGTGAAGCCACTCCGCGGCCGAGATAAAATTTTCGGCATGATGTCAACTAATGACCGAGGTGATATCACTGAGGTTGGCGTATACAACGGCATGACCAAGCGTTATGCACTGTACCGCGCAGAATTGGTTGATAGCGAAGTTATCAATGAGTTTAAGAATATCATGGGATCAAACTCTCAATAAATTAATCTCATGATCCCGGGCGGAGACCCTAGCCGGCTAGACTTCGCCCGGGAAGCTATTAAATAAACTATAGGTGCAAAATGAAATTTTTCTTACTAGAACCTACTTATAAAAAGTCAACAGTTGAAAAGACTTTCTTTCGTAGAGAACTTGAGCCTCTGACAGGGAATCCAGAAGATGCCGGAAAATGGGCATATGTAACTAAAGAACTTGGGTGGCGATGGGGATCTTTTCTTATCTCTGTGCCTGAATCAGAAGAAGAGATTAAAGAGTTTGTAGAAACTTCAGGATACGATGATTTACTTTCATGGGCAATAGATCATGGTGAAAGTGTAACTCAGGGAGATGAAGAAGTACTTCCAGAAAACTTTAGTTTGTATAACTATCTAGTACCTTCAGAAGAAGCAGAATATGTAGATGTTACAGAAGATTATCCAGAAGCAGAAATGTATGAATGTTGGGATGGTTGCTGGAGCGATTGGGAAGTTTCTAGTACTGGCACAATGCCAGAAGTAGACATTGAAGAAATCGAAGAAGCGTATGATGAAGATTATGAAGAAGGTGTCGAGGAACTAGGTTGGACCTTTGTTGATGCGGCTTTCGAACTTCACTGCAATCCAAAGATTACTCCTTGTGATGAAAATGGACAAGTAGTTGAAGAACAACAACAAGAATTAGATACAGCATGAGACACGAAACTACTTGTGAATTGTACTGTACTGACACTGGCAAAGTAGCTATCGCAGAAGTAGATAGGTTTCAAGATAACTCATACTTGCAATGCTTTATCGGTGGTATGTCTATCAACATGCAATACTATTCTAAGCAAAAGAAATATATTGGTTCAGCCGCAGGGCTTGAATTCACATCAGATGGTCCGAGGATTTATTAAATGCGTATCGAAAACGAAGTATTACTAGATTACAGTGACGTTCTTATTCGTCCCAAGCGTAGTACACTAGGTTCTCGTAAAGATGTAGATTTGAACCGCAAGTTTAAATTTGTAAATTATGTACCAGACTTCCCAGATAATGTGGAATCAGTACACTACTATGGTACTCCTATTATGGCAAGTAACATGGATGGTGTTGGTACATTTGAACAAGCAGATGCACTAGCAGACATGAATATGTTTACTTGTCTAGTAAAGACGTACAGTGTAGAAGAACTGGTTGCGTATTTTAATACTGGTAGTGACCGCTTTAAGCGCACCTCACATGTTGCAGTGAGTGTTGGTATTACTGAACGTGACGAAAAAAAGTTTAGCGATGCATATGCACAAATTGGTGAAAATCTAAAGTATGTGTGTATTGATGTTGCTAATGGTTATAGTGAACGATTTGTTGATTATGTGAAACGTTTCCGTGAAACTTATCCACATCTGGTAATTATTGCAGGTAACGTTGTTACAGCAGATCAAACACAGGAGTTAATTCTCAATGGAGCAGACATCGTTAAAGTTGGCATTGGTCCTGGTAGTGTGTGTACTACTCGCATCCAGACTGGTGTGGGATACCCACAACTCTCAGCCGTTATTGAGTGTGCCGATGCCGCCCACGGTCTCGGTGGACATATTATTGCCGATGGAGGCTGTACCTGCCCCGGAGATGTAGCTAAAGCATTTGCAGGCGGAGCAGACTTTGTAATGCTAGGTGGTATGCTTGCTGGACACGACGAAGGCGGCGGGGAAGTAATCACTAAAAGTTATATTACAAATGAATTTATTGACGGGAATACTCGAAAGTTTGATAAAAAACAGTTTGTACAGTTCTACGGTATGAGTAGTGATGCGGCTAATACAAAACACTTTGGTGGTCTAAAAGATTATCGCAGTAGTGAAGGACGTGAGGTACTGGTCCCTTATCGTGGGGCAATTGCTAGTACAGTGCAAAACATCTTGGGTGGTATTCGTTCAACGTGTACATATGTTGGTGCAAAAGAATTAAAACAGTTGACAAAGTGTACAACATTTGTTAGAGTAAATAATCAGTTCAACGCAGTATATGCCAGTACAACCACGAAGGTATAATGGAATTAAGTTTAGTAAAGTCATCGACAAATAAGGAAGTGAAGCTACCGTACTCAGTAGTGGTTTCCTTCAGTGGAGATGGAAAACACCTAAGAAAAGAATTAGTCTCCCGCTATGTGCAGGGAGACTTTTCCTGCCATTTAGAACGATACACATCTATGGCAACAATACATTTTCGTAATGAAATGGATGCGGCAGATTTTTTAATGAGAATCTGATAACAATAATTCGAGGATAATGAAAAAATGAAGATAGGTGTTTTCGGTGATAGTTTCGCAGATGAAAATATGCGAAGCGGAAAATCATGGATCTCCTGGCTAAGAGAAAACGATGATATCACTTCGGTCACGTCATGGGGCATAGGTGGGACATCTTTGGAATATAGTTATCAAAAATTTTTAGAAAATCATAATGATTATGACCGTATTATATTCCTAGCAACAGAAGCAAGTCGTATGCATATGTTGGACCATAGATCAGACATTGAATCGCTATTTCATAAAAATTATTCTGTGAGTAAAAGTTTAGTTAAAGAGAGGATTAGAGATCCACATAGCAATATGAATTTCAGGTTCGATGGCCAAGATAGCACTATTTTAAAAGGACTTGAGGTCTTAAATCAGAAGTATATGGATTCATTTGAATGGAAACGCACTGCAATTGAAGATGCAGTAAAGTATAAAAGACCAGATAGTATTGTAGTACATTTTGATCTACTATTAGACTTACAAGCCCTAGACTTCCACCACAATGGATTTGGTATGGACGAAACGGCTGAAGAAACTCATGATAGGCCATGTCACATGAGTTTGAAACAAAATGAAGAGTTCGCAAAATATATTCTGCAAGAGAACTTTCTAAATACGTTTAGCGATATTGAAAAATATTATACAATATCAAATACACCAAAAGAAGCGGGAATAAAACCTCTGTGAGGATAAGAGTACAAAAATGAAAATAGGATTTACAGCAAGCGCATTCGATTTACTACATGCAGGACACGTCCTTATGTTAGAAGAAGCAAAACAACAATGTGATTATTTGATTGTAGGATTACAAACGGATCCTACACTCGACAGACCAGAGAAAAATAAACCTGTACAAACTGTAGTAGAACGATATATGCAATTACGTGGAAGTAAGTATGTGGATGAGATTATCCCATATGCTACTGAACAAGATTTAGAAGATATTCTATCAGGTATGCATATTGATATTCGTATACTAGGGGTAGAATACAGAGACAAAGACTTCACAGGGCGTGATATCTGTAAGAAGCGTGATATTGACATATACTTTAACGAGCGCGACCATAGATTTAGCACAAGTGATTTACGAAATAGAGTGTTAGCAGCCCATGAAAGTTAATATTGTCGGCGGCGGCACAAGTGGATGGTGGTGCGCAGGTTATTTACGTAAAAACCATCCTGACTTAGAAATCACACTTATCGAATCTCCTGATATTCCAACAGTTGGGGTGGGAGAAAGCACTATGCCTAATGTAAGGGCATTCTTCGAAGAGCTAGATATACCTGAAGAAGATTGGATTAAAACATGTAGTGCTGTCAGAAAAGAAGGCAATGTAAAAACAAACTTTGGTTACGTTGGTGACGACCCATACAATTTCTTATTCATTCATAGTGGATTTAATGAGTGGTATGAAAAATATAAAAATAATGAAGTTGGCAAGTATAGCTTATATGATTTATATAATCCAGAAGATTGGCGCGGCTATGCATATCACTTAGATGCCGCACAAGCATGGCAGATTGTGAAAGAGCATACTAAAGATATCAATCACATCTATGCCGAAGTAACCCGTGATACCTTACCAGAAGCTGATTTGCATATTGATTGTACCGGTTTAAAAAGAGTTCTTATTCCAGATAAGACATTGCATACATACAACGATACACGGGTTAATACATGTATTGTACGGCGTATTGAAGAAGAGACAAAGCCCCATTCAGAAACTATCGGGCGCGACTATGGATGGGAATTTAATGTCTATCTAAGTGACAAGCGTGTAGGGTGTGGCTATGTGTTCGATGATAGCTTGATTACATTAGATGAAGCAAAAGAAGAATACATGCGCTGTAATGGGCATAGAAAATTCTTGACTGATTTTAGAGTTTTACAGTGGGAACCAGGTAGACTCAAAAATTGTTGGCAGGGAGATGTAGTTGCGGTAGGTCTAAGTTCTGGGTTCATTGAACCAATGGAAGCAAATGGTCTGAGTCTAGTAGTACACCAAATCAAGACGCTTAGTAAGGTATTAAAAAAATCCAATAGAGATAAAATATACAATCGAGCAGTAAATCGTGTATTTGATGAAGTTGCAGACTTTATCTGGCATCATTATGCGTGTACAAGTAGAAACGATACCCCTTTCTGGGAACACTATGCTAAACTAGATGGAGAGACAAGTCTATTTCATAGGATAAACGATAAGACAAATCTAGCACATAACCTTTACCCAAGTTATGTATATGCATATCTTGCTATATATTATGGGTTACATGAAAAAGGAATAGACACATAATGCCAATACAAAAAGAAACTGTACTAGAAGTTGAACACTTCACAGATAGATTATTCAGGATAAAAACAACTCGCTCACCGAATATCAAATTTCGTGATGGTGAATTCTTAATGGTTGGGATCGAAGTTGATGGGAAACCTTTGCTCCGAGCGTATTCTGTCGCTTCTCCCAATTATGAAGATTACCTAGAATTCTTTTCAATTAAAGTACAAGACGGTCCGCTAACATCACGTCTACAGCACATTAAAGTAGGAGATGAATTCTTAGTCAACTCTAAAGCAGTCGGTACACTTGTTATGGACAATGTGAAGCCAGGACGTAATCTATATCTGATGGCGACTGGTACGGGCGTTGCTCCGTTTATGAGTATCGTAAGGTCACTAGACTTTTATGATAACTTTGATAACATCATTCTTATGTGGGGAACACGTGAAGTTGCTGAACTAGCATACAAAGATTTTCTTGAAGGTCTCAATGACCATGAGATTTGGGGAGAGATTACACAAGGTAAGTTTATTTTCTACCCAACAGTCACACGTGAGGATTACATCACTCAGGGACGCATTACGGACGCCCTATACACTAGTAAGGTTCAAACAGAACTAAATATCGATAAGTTCGATAAAGAACTTGACCGTGTTATGATTTGCGGAAGCAATGAAATGAATATGGAACTAAGAAAATATTTTATAGATGAACTTGGTTGTACAGAGGGAAATGCCAATGAGCAAGGCGAGTTCGTATTAGAGAAAGCATTTGTAGGATAATGAATGAATTGTTCATTTCATATCATCCTGGTGCAATGGGCAATTTTATTAAGATGCTTATCTCTTCTGGGCTAGATGGTTATAGCCTTGCAAGAAATCATTTACTATTTCATGGAGACACGGTATCAGTAATATATGATAGTGGAGAAATTGTACCCTTTAAGGGAAAAAGTAAATTTGATTTATTTTTAGATAATATATTTTTTGATAAATTCTCTGAAACATGGTACAACGACCCGTCAGGGATATTACCAACATTATGTAGATTGTATAACAAGCAGAACGCACCCGACGAAGGTTGCATTAAGGGCGGACATCTACATACATCAATGCATACTAATAATAAATTAGATAATGCATTCTATTTTATGGAAAAAGTATCAATATTAAATAGACTTTTTATAACATTTGATACTAAAGAAGAACACGATATATGTAAAGCATATCGTAATATAAAAAGACCAGAAGCTGTAGAAACATTTAGCTTATATCAGCATAAAGAAATTCATAAATCTTTATTAGATAATGTAAACTCCCATGATATTATATTGCCATTGGAAAAAATATTTGACAAAGAATTTATGAGAAACTTTTTTTTAATAAATATCAATAATTGGAAAGACCTGTATTTTGATTTGATATATGATAATTATATGAAACTACAGGTGTATAAATTATAAGGTATAAAAAATGAAAGCAACAGTATATAGTAAGAACGGATGTCCGTTCTGCACACAAGCAAAGATGTTACTTAATCTTAAAGGTGTAGAAGTAACGGAGCATAACTTCCAAACGGACCCAGAGAAGCGTGAGGAACTGTTTGAACGTGCGGCAGCGATTAATGTCGTTCCAAGAACTGCACCGCAGATTTGGCTAAATGACGAGTATATCGGTGGGTTTGACCAACTGAAAGCATACTATGATAGACAAGTTTGATTATACATTCTTAGTAGGTGCACCGGGATCACGATGGAGTGGCATCGGTCAACTAATTACAGACAACTACGATTACAACACCGCAGATGAAACAGACTGGCGGGTATACAAGCATGGTGATTTTACTGGACATAAAGGTAATTACTTTGGTCCGGGAATGGAATTAGGTCAAGATTTCCATAGATTAGAAAAGTTTTATAAGAATGATGTCAATAGCTTCTTAGCAGATTGCGATAGAGCTTGGGATGGTCAGGGAACTGGTACAAAAATGGTAAAGTGTCATCAGTTTGCGTACAATCTTTGGTGGTTGCATCGTAATGTTCCTAACTCTAACATTCTATTAGTTAAACGTGGGGATCAGGAATGCTTTGATTGGTGGAAGCAAGCTGGAGGCTGGGATATCACTTACCCAAATTATAAATGGTATATTGATGATAGCCATATGCAACATTATATCGAAACTGAAAATAAATTAACAAACGCATTTGTTCAGAGACTTACTGGCTGGGAAAAGTTCACAGAAAAATGGCTAACATATACATTAGGTGAACATAATATCAAATTAGACATGGAAAAGTATGATGATGTGCAAGTTGCACTAATTAAAGGATACTAACATGAAAACATTATGGATAGGATGTTCCCATAGTGCTGGATACTATAATTCAGATGATCTGATGATATCAGAACGTGGGCTACCTTTTGAAGTTGGGAAAAACTATGGTCTAGATAACTGGAAAGCCATTTCATGTCCAGGACAGGGTATAATAGAATATAATAACATATTAGACCACCTAGATCAAAATAATTTGTTAAATTTTGATAACTTAATATTACAATTAACGTTTGAACCGAGACTAGTTTCATTGTGTAGCAAAGGCGAATCTTTAAAATTTTCATATATTGAGGAATATATAAAATCAAGCAACGATGAACGAGAAAGTTTCGTATATAGAAACGATGATGATTACACCCACGATACAAAGTTTCAATTGTCATTTAGTAGACATCCGGTATCGTTATATGGGATATATAGAGATACGTTCCCTAACAATACTGAAGTTAGAGATGCATTATTGAGTATGTGCGAAAACTTAACGTATAGTTTAGGGAAGCATATAAGACCGTTAGTTAAAGCCGCTTTTAAAAACATCATAGAAATAACCGAACGTAGAGGTATAAAGTTATATACATTCTCTTGGGTCGGAATTAGTACATATGAATTTTTGGGAAATGTAGATTATCATAAGTACGATTTATTAGATGGATCCAACATTATTGAGGAATCCGTAGGTAAGCGAGGTAAGAGTTCAAAATTATGTACATTACCAACATATCATCCTACTAAAGAAGGGATTACATTTTCTACGAACTTAATTACACAACGGCTCAACGACAAAGGATTCAACGGATAAATACTCTAAAGAACATTGCAGGAATCAATATCTGATGAACAAAAAAATTTATAATGCCATTCTGAGTATGCTTGACTTTGAGAAACCGCTAGAACCTCAAGTAAGTGAGATATTCTTCAATGGTAAAGATATAGAAGATTGTCCGAAACATGCAGTAGAGCTTACTGATTGGATTAATACACGTGTTCTAGAAAACTATTTCAGAAATGTTTGGACCCCAAATTGGGCAAATTATCGTTATAGTAATGAGGGCGTTTCCTTTAAAATCAATGTTACTAAACCAGAGCGTGTTATTGATATTGGTTGCGGTAATAATCTTCTTAAAGGTAAGATTAATAATCTAGTCGGAGTTGATCCATTTAACTCTAACGCAGATTTAGAGATAGATATTCTGGATCTTGATGAACCAGAGAATTCATTCGACCATGCTATTGTGTTTGGTAGCATTAATTTCGGTGACGAAGCCGATATTGAACCTAGACTAGCGAAGTCAATTGGTTTGGTCAAACCTGGTGGCACATTATTCTTTAGAGTTAATCCAGGGTTACAGCACGAAAATCCGAATTCTAAGTGGATTCATTTTTTCGATTGGAGCGAAGACCGTATCGCTTCTTATGCACAAAAGTACAACTGCAAAGTTGAAAGTTTACAGTGGGAGCGTGAGGGAGCAAAGCAATCCCAACCCCGAATCTATTTTGAGTTAATTAAAAATTAGTAACATGATAACAACTAAACAGATAACAGTAGTAGATGATACACTGAATAATTTTCTACAACAGTGCGATAACAGAGGCTACAAGAACAATAATTCGTTAGAAAGTCTAAAGTTCGATTGGTGTTTAGACGTTGGTGGTGCATGGTTTGCAACATATAAGCATGATGAAATTATTAGCTTGAGTGGGTGTCATCCATGGGCAAATGGTTGGCGTATGCTATTTCGAGGAGCACAAACGGAAGCGCGCCCGATCGGATTGAATAGGCACCATATGCAAAGCTATGGATTCTATTATCAACTGCCATTACAATTGCAGTTTGCATTCGGAGATAAAATTGATATTGATAATGATTTTGCTTACATTACAACCAATACAGATAACGATGCAAGTGGCAAAATGACACGCATTAATAAGACATTCTCACATCTAGAAAAATCAGGACTAGTCAGAGGACTAGGAGAGAGTGAAGTTTACGGTGTTACACAAAACACGTGGTTATTAAATATAATTGACTATAGCAATATAAGAGTTCAATATGATATTGAAAACTAGTGGTACATCCGGTACACCAAAGCAAATACATCAACCAGAACACAAATTGAAGATTGCAAATGAAGTTGCAAGATGTTCGCAACAAATTACTACCTCTAGTAAAATATATACTGTATGTAAAATGACACATGCAGGTGGTGCGCTTGCACAAACATTGCCTGCACAAGAAGTTGGCGCGCATGTAGATATTGTAGAATTTAATGCATATGAATTTGTAAAGAATGTATGCAATTACACGCATACGCACATCACTCCAAAACATGCTACCGCTATCATGCTCACTAAGAACTTCTGGAATTTAGACATGACAGGTGTGTGGGTGACATGTGGTAGTGACCCAGTAACATGGGATATTATCGAAGCATTCGTATCTCGTGGTGCTATGTTTATGACCAATTGGGGAATGACAGAGGTTGGCCCATGTGCTATCAATACAGTATTTGATAGTATGGAAAAAGTAAATCAATATAAAAAAGAACAGCATCCCTCAGGAACTTTTATGGGCGACAACGTATGGTGTGATTATAAGATTGTTAATGAGGAATTATATGTACGGGGTGACATTTGTGTATATGATGATTGGTTTGCAACCGGCGATTGGGTAGATATGATAGACAATAAGTTCTATTATTTTGGAAGAAAATGAGCATATACAATTCACATAACTGGTTGTTCGTAAGTTTTGAACAAGGCGCAGGAGGTCATCGTATTGCTAGAGGATTAGCAAAAGCAGATGATGTATATTGGTATGCTCATCCAGATAATGATTTAGATGAAACAAAAATAAATCAGAGAAAGAAAGGTAGTACGCACCACTTCAATAGATATGTGCCTGGCGGACATTTGCCGCCTCCCTATGATTATGTAAGAGATTACATTGCTGAAGAAGAATACTATACAGAGATATTTGAACCAAAGTTTAAAGAAGCTGGCGGCGAAGCGTTGTTGCAAGAATATAAACTACCATATTGTACACATTTATTACCACACGAAATAGTACAGCGTTTTCCAAATGCACAAATAGTTAATGTAACACAAGACCCAGAGATAACTACGAAACGTTTCATGGATGTTGCGTCATTGTTTCACGGATTTATAAAGCATAGAGATTTTCTACCATCAGATAATCATCGTGTGCAATTCTTACAGCGTATACATAATGTAAAGAAAGACTTTAATGTGCGTGATGTATGGGCTATGGATACATACGACGAATTATACACAGATGCGATGTATAACGAATTATATGAAGTAAAACTATTAGAATTTACTAACAAATATAACAAACGTATGAATAAATAGCATTATGAAAATATTGATATCACATGGTAGCGGCGGCATTGGGCCTGCCGAATTAAGAACACGTGACTTCTTTGTGGATGCAGGTTATGATGTAGAGCTACTAGATTTCTTCACACCTCACGGAATAAAAAATCTTCATTGGGGCACACGTGGCAGAGACAATGATCCTGAAATCAGATTTAAAGAAATGTTTGATATTGATTTCCCTGATGGACCATTAGTTCATATCGGCTTTAGTATTGGTGGATTTCTGGGACTATGCCACAGTGATAAGTTTGTAAAGAATTATCTGTTCTATCCAGGTGTCCAGGGATTTACACAAGAAATGCTCGAAAGAGACTACCACAACACATCTGTTATTTTAGGTACCGAAGACGGCGGTAAATACAAATATGATAACTTTCATACTAAAGCAATTCATGCTCCCAATAGTTATACTCTAGTCGGCGCACACCATGCATTTATGGTAACTGACATTGACAGAAAAGTTGAGATGGTTACTTATGGTAATAATTACGGTGACTTAATGGCGGATGTAGAATTCAATGAGTTAAGTCCAAATTATAAAACTACGAGTGAAACATACGGAGAAAAAGGTGTTAGAACAGCACATCTAAAATATCACAGTGAATTTAGTATGACATATTTAAATCTAATTAAGGAACAGTTAGACCATGCCTTTCCTAATATACGAAAACGGAACTAGTTATACAAAATCTGAGTTTGACGCCGCGGCACTTATATATTCTCGGCAACTAATAGATGCTGGGTATGATAGGACATGCAGAATCGGAATACGAAGTGATTTTAGTAATTTAATAAAAATGCATGGTATAATTAATGTGTGCAGTGTAGTTGTCTTTGACCAAAACGCTACTGACTTTGAAATAGGGCTATATGGTGATATCGATATCTGGGATGATGTTTTACCAAAACCTAGATTTAACCAATGTAGTACTGAAGAACGTTATGCTTTTTGTAGTAGTGGATCTACAGATAAGCCTAGATTTATACCTTGGCATCAATATGAAATAGATGCTGATGGTTTAGAGTATCATTTAAAGAAATATGTAACAGATCAAGATGTCACTTGGAACATATTACCGTTATGGGCTTCGATCGGAGTTCAGGTATTCAATGTATGTTACGAAATGAATGCCACTTACTATGTAGCAGAAGATACAAACAATTGGATTCATTTAAATCCAACATTTATGGTAGGTAGCCCATTAGTACTAAGAAGAGTAATAAAACAGAAAGAGAAATGCAATCCATTTAAAATGGTATGGAGTATCAGTGGCACACTAACTAAACAAGATAAGGATTCGATGCGTGAATTTTTTGGGGTAGATACCTGGGATTATTACGGATTGAACGAAATCGGCGGGTGTAGTATGATGACTCATCCACAAAAATATGAAAGTGTTGGGGTTCCACTAGAAGGAAAAAACATAGAAATTATCGATGGTGAAATAGTAATAAATGATTTCGAGACAGGTGACATGGGATATTTTGATGAAGATGGATTTTTGTTTATAACTGGTAGAAAGAAAGATGTTATTAATCTAGGTGGACCTAAAATTATGCCGTATGAAGTTGAACGTGCATTGATTAAATGCGGCGCCGATGAATGTATTGTATTTGGAGAAACCTCAGTACATGCATTAGTTGTTGGTGATGTAAACACTGATGAATTAACTAGGATATTAGCAAAGTATAAGCATCCCAAAATACATTACGTAGATGAACTACCGACGAAAATAGGAAAAGTCAATAGAAATTCTCTATTGCATAAATACATACATAATTAATGGAGATAGACATGGCACATGTACTAAGATATAAGCAAACAATTACAGAAGATAGCCCAGCAGTATCACCTGCAGCCTCTGCAATTACTGAAAAATATGAAATTGACGGTAGATTAGTAAGTTTTAACAGAACTACAACCATAGCTGGCACATATTGTGATATGGTATTTGAAACAGAACAAGACTGTGATGATTACCTTGCTGAGATGGCAGATATCAGCGAAGATACAACCAGTGGATCAAGACGCGACGAAGTAACACGATTTGACCAACCAGATGAATAATAGTACCAGATAATCAGGAGATAGACATGGGGATCAACGAACTAAGTTCAAACTTAACTGATATGTTATTACCTTGGTTTGCAGTTCTCGTGTCTATCGTAATAACAATTTGGTTTAAAGACTTTGCGTCTAATATCGCTAAAGGTTTAGCATTCAAGCGTAAGCCTGGATTTGAACCGGGCGACACCGTTTATCTGGATGGCGAAAAAGCTATCATTATTAGTATCGGCATCCAAGAAACAGTATTTGAATTAACAAGAGATGATAAAACTGTTTGGAGATATATCCCAAATACTCGCACAGATTATGTTAAACTTGAGAAAATAATAAAATGATTAATATATTCTCTTGGTTTTTAAAATCAAAAGAACGCACTGAAATAATAGATAAACCGCATTATGTTTTTATTCATGGTGCGAACCAAAGTAGAGTATGTTGGAATTATATTATTCGAGAGTTAGAACTTGATAAAGACCAATATACATGTATAGAGTATTCTAGTTTAAACGCATTTGCAGATAACCTAGAAGAAATGAAATCTATTATAGATACGATACCAGACAATTCTTGTTTTGTAAGTCATTCGCTTGGTGGTATATACGCAGTTCATCTTTACAAATTATACCCACATAAATTCTCACGTGGAATTTCAATAAGTACTCCGTTCGGTGGAAGCAGTGCGGCTGAATATTTACGTTACATTTCACCACAGACAAAATTGTTTAAAGAGATAGGTAGAAAAAGTCAGCCTATCACACGTTCACTAGAGATTAAAATTAATATACCTTGGGTACAACTTGTTACTACACGTGGAAATTCTCCATGGTTGCGCAGTAAAAATGACGGTATCGTGACTGAGCGTTCAATGATATTACGAGAAGACGTAGAACACATTGAAGTATTTGCTAATCATTATGAAGTTCTAGTATATGATCCAGTAGTAGAAATAATTAAAGAAAAGACATACAAAGAACTTGACAACCCATACGGGATATAGTATATTAGACAAGTAATGAAAACTTTTGAGGAGACGACTCGATGATTGACGTTAACGCATTTGCATATTCACTAGGTATTAACCCTGGATGGATTGGTGTAGCATTAGGGATTGTTCTATTTTTAATGGGGCGATATTATGGTAAACAAGTTGGGGTTACAGATGGTGCAAATGGCATGATTGTGATGCTTGAAGACAATGGCTTTTTAAAAGTTAAGTCTCGCAGAACTGATGAAGATGGAAATGAAGTCGTTGAATATTCTAAAGTAGATGAACAATGATCCATATTGTTTATCAGCCGAGAACAGAGAATCCAATCGTAGTTGCAAAGTTTAAATCATATGCTGATGCTAAATCTCATATGGAAATAATTAAAAAAGAACATCCTAAGGCATATGCGCATCACACAATTAACATTGTAGAAGATGATGCAGACGAATGGCTTTGGCAAGATAGTGGAATAGAAGCAGGATTTTAATATAATGACAGAAAAAAAACGACAAAATTTAGATTTCATTGAAGGATTTAACAGCCCAATAAAAATGTATCTTTTTAAAGATAGAGCGCGGGTAAAAATGACTGTGATGGTTCGTCCTACATTCGCTATGACATATCTCTGGGATCAGCCTGAGTTTGAACGAATGGTAACTACATGGATGAACGAATTCGAAGGTAAGGCATTAGGCACGAATATTTTTTGTGGCCCAAAAAAATCAAAAGACCCAGCGACAGAGGGTGAGAAATTTGTACGCTTTTCAGCTATGACCCAATTTGGAACTGAACACCGGTTTTCATTTAGAACAATGATGGATCTAGAACGTGAGTATTTTCATCAAAAAGAAAATGAAATGCCGTGGGACAAAAAGAATACTGAATGATTAGAAAAAATAGATACAATCTAAGCCAGACTGAGCATGAAGAAAAAATGCGAAGTAAGGCAGAACTTATGGCGAAGAAAGAAAAAGTAACACTTAGTGAAGAATTTAACGGTTACTGTGATAACAAAGACCATCCACTATTCAGTATTAAAGTAACTATTGACAAACCATGGGCGGCATGTTATTATTGTTCTAAGCTATGGGTATTAAAGGATAAGACATGAGTAAGACATCTAAAAATAAAATCGATTATGTTGCATGGGGACTAGATGACGCTACTCCTGGGAATATTAAAGAATCAACAGTAGAACGTCAACGTATCTTCAAGCGCATTTCACGCAGACTTGACCGTATGACGTTTCTTTTACTGGTAAGTACAGTATCACAAGTCGCACTAATTTATACAATCTACACACAACTTTGAGGTTTACATGCGTGAATTATGGGTAGAGAAATATCGTCCTACATCTGTTAAGGACTACGTATTTCGGGATATCAAACAGAAAAAACAAGTAAGTTCCTGGGTCGATAGCGGTGCTATTCCACACTTACTGTTCTCTGGAGCGGCAGGCACCGGTAAGACGACACTGGCAAAAGTGTTGCTGAATGAACTAGGAGTTGACGGCGGGGACGTTATGATGGTTAATGCATCTAACGAAAACAACGTTGACACAATGAGGACAAAGATTAATGGCTTTGCTAGTTCCCTTCCTTTCTCCGGAGATTTTAAATATGTTCTGCTAGACGAAGCAGATTATCTATCGCCTAACGCACAAGCAATTCTGCGTAACATGATGGAAACATATTCTACAACATGTCGTTTCATTTTGACATGTAACTATCCAAACAAAGTTATTCCCGCTATTCACAGTCGTTGTCAGGGATATCATATTGAAAAGCTAGACACCCAAGAGTTCACGGCACGTGTAGCAACAATTGCTATCACTGAAAGTGTTGACGTAGACCTAGAAACACTTGACATCTATGTTCGTTCAACTTATCCAGACTTACGAAAATGCATCAATATGGTGCAACAGAACGTAGTAGATGGTAAGCTACAAGCTCCTGGCGAAGGAGAGAGCGGCGAGAGTGATTGGATACTTGAGTATGTTGCACTATTTCAACTTGGTAAGATTTCAGAAGCACGTAAACTTATTGTAGCAAAAGCACGTGCAGAAGAATATGAAGGTGTATATCGTAAGCTATATGAGAACCTAGATTGGTTCGGTGAAGATGATATGGTGCAAGGACGTGCGCTAATCTGTATTCGTGATGGTCTTGTTAATCACGCACTAGTTGCAGATCCAGAGATTAATCTCAGTGCTACTCTATTAGAACTTCAACACATTGCAGGATAACATGGAAGACTATGAACCCAAGATTGTTATCAGACATGAGCAATACGAAAGTTACCTATTAGATTTGCACCGTACAATCGCTAACTTTGCAGAAGATAGAGATCCACCAAGCCCATTTAGAGGACTAATAGAAGAAGGTGATAACATACGTATTGTTGTAAATGACACGAACGATTTACATTTCTGTATCAAGCATTTTGAGCGTAAGATTTTAGATGGAGAACTAGAACATGTAATCGTCGGTGACCCACATACAATAGGATATAGTTTTGAAGCGATTGAGAGAATGACTTCAGATTTAGAAATCAGTACTGACTGGAGTAGGGATAAAGACTGGATTATTATAAAGCTAAATACTGTTGGTAAGAAAATTGTTATAGAAAACAGAAAAATAAGAGTAGAAAAATAAATGGCAAAAAAAGCATACATCGTATTACAGCATTCCTTTGTTCCAGCACCTGGACAGAACACGTCAATGAAAAACTTTGGCAGCGAAGGCCAATGGCAAATGGTAGAAAACATTTACTTTGTCACTCGTATTCGCAAACGTTGGTGGCAGGAAGCAACTACTATCATTAATATCAGTGACGCAAAAGTTGAAACTAATCGAAGTGATACCCGTGATTATAAGCAGATTATTCAACACGTGATGATTAAATACCCAGAACATTACAATGCATTTATTGATGAATGCAAAGATACTGGAATTCTTAATAAAGGGTTGTAATGGGCGTAAAACGTCAACATACGTTTGATTGCTTTGGTTCTGACCGAGATTTAGACCAATACGTGCCATCATATGAACATGTTGTTTTTGTCAAAAAACAAGCAATTCCAGGTATGGTTATGGATCATTTAGATTCAAACTATCCAGACGATGATTGGGATTGGCATTTTAAGATTGTAGGAACTGTTCCTGAAAATAAAACCCTACACAATATAAACGGTTTAGACGTAGATGCATATGTCAGTTTCAGAAATAAAAAATTTGCTTTTTATTTTTGGTGGTGGGTACAACAACAAGATTTATAAACAATGATATATATTTACGACTTTGAAGATGGTTTACAGCACATAGTATCTCATATGATTGGTAAACAATCAGAAATTAGATATTGGGATAGACGCGGGTTTTTCAGTGAGATAGATACATACGGTGATAAAAATATTATTATATTATCTAAGCCATATGATTGCTTACAACGAGGGAAGCAACGAGATAAGTATAATAGTAAACGTGGGTTAGAAGATTGGAGCAGGCGTAACTGGAGATATTCTAATCCCGAAATTTATGAACATATAAATTCTATTGTATCAGCGATAGATGACAAATTAATTATACACCCAAAAGATTTATTAACGGGTGATATCAGAGCAAAAGTAAAAAACTACATCGGCACTGATATAAAAATTGATGATAGTAAACTAAAAAACCTATACATAGGGAATGTAGATATAAAATGAGCAGATTAGAACGTAGACGATTTTCAGCAACAACTGGTATGCCAGATGATTTTAAAATCATGGGAACTGTATCCAATGACATATCTAAAAAAATCAACAATATGGCAATCACTGGTGATCAAACGGACACTCAACAAATACTCGAACATTTGGTACACCAACATATTAAAACTCCGCTAGGTAAAGTTAAAGTAGACAAATACGAAGAACCTTTCGAAGGGAAATTTAACGTTAACACAAACTATTCCACTGAAAATCTAATGGGTGGATTCTTTATCGTGACGAAAGGAAGTATGTGGTTAGAGGTTGGAAAACGCAAGATTGAATTAAAAGAAAATAAAATTTATTTTGTAAATGAAAGAAATGCGTGGAGAATTTATAAAACTAATAATACCGTCAGTGTTGCTATGAGTGCGATTTTTGCTTGGGACAAAAAGGTACATGGCGAAACTTGATTTACACGGCAAAACAGTACACAGTGCTTGGAAAGAATATCGCACAGTAACAGAAGATTGTTATAACAGACGTATTAAAAAAATCGTAGTTGTAATTGGACATGGACTAATGAGTGCAGAGTTCCAAGGATGGGTCTCTGCTGATCCATTTGCGCTACGCTGTGAACGTCTTGATCCTAACAAGGGTGCTTGGCGAGTATATATTAAGAAATCTAATATAACAAAAAAAGAAAATCACACACCGGTAGACTTAACAGGCTTGTATAAGAAATTCAATAAATGATATTACCCACACTGCTACCCAAAATTGACCGGGTCCCAACAACTCCGTATGATATCTCATATTACGAACCTATGCATGAATGGAAGATTACTAAGAAGTATGCATATGTGCCGCAATCACTCTGGGAGTATGAAGACAGTAGTTCAGTAATACATTCGATGGTTCCCGATGATTATAGATTGTTTATTAAAACTGAAAACATAGTATGGTTAGAATACTATTATGAAATTGAAGCATACACCAGAAACAGTATAAATCCAATTCATAGAAATAAAAATACCAAACGTCGATTCGCAATAGAAGAATATTATTACTTACAAAAGCTATTATAATTTAAATTATTTTATAAGTCATTGAAAACGCAGGATTCTTTCTTGCGTTTTTTTATTGACAATTCTTTTTCCTATGCTATATTAATTAAGTAATAAGAGAGAAAGAGAATCATTATGAAAAACGAAATCGCACAGTTAATCGAAGTTATCAAAGCTGACTATTTGAAGTTCATAGGTCGCGGTAAAGACTACGCAGACTGCGAAGCGCACACTCAAAAAATGATTGACGATTTTAACAATGGATTTGAAGTTAAAGAAGGTCGTGCTTATACAAAAATCATCACCAAAAACTCTGTATGGGGCTTCGTCGTTAAGTCTGAAAATGACAAATTGTTTTATAAAGGCGACATTCTGAAGGCTGCTGGGTATGCAACACCTGCTCGTAACGCGGCGCGCGGTAACATCTTTGCAGATCATTACTCAGTTTCTTGGACTGGTCCTCATTACTTAAAATAGAACTTGACAATACTAACGAATCGCGCTATATTAATTAAGTAATCAGAGAGAGGTTCACATGTATTACGAAATTACGGGCGGTACTAAAAAAGAACGCAAAACTGTTGAAGATGCGTTACATTTTGCAAAGCAATATCTGATGCCGCGTATTCGTATTCTTGATATTGAAATCTCACTCAAAAAGAACATGGATGTTGATGCTGATGTTGTCGGTGATGAACGTGAATTTACAATGCGTATTCGTAAAGGACAAGACCGTGACGATTTACTGACCTCAGTATTTCATGAAATGGTCCACGTGAAACAATATATTCGTAAGGAGTTTCCAGTATTTGATGTTGGCTGTGATCTAGATTATTTAAATCGTCCATGGGAAATAGAAGCGTTCGATTTACAAGAAAAAATGCTTGACTATTATAACACAGATAATTAATTTTTGTTGTTAACTAACCAAACAACTAATGCAATGTAGCCTGCTAGGACTAAGCATGTAATCATACCATAGCTTAGTCCTATCAGAAATGAACTTGGATCAACATCTGCAATTGCGTATTTAATGTCTCTCCACATAACTTAATTTGCTAACGGATTATCTAGCGCACGTTGTAGGCGCTTGTTTAAACGCTCCTCTAGCTCTTTCAGCTTGCGTTCTGTATCAATACGTAGACGCTCTTTAGCCTGATCATAATCATTTTGCAATGCATCACGTTTGTTTTCAAAACGTTCTTCCGCAATCTGAATTTGCTCTCTTACTTTTGTCTCACTCTTGTTAACTGTATCTTCTACACGGTCAACAATAGATTCTAATCTAGCAAAATCATCCTTCATATCATTCTTTGTTGTGCGTGAATAGTCACGTGTATCTTCAACTGATACTCTCGTATCATCCATTGATACTGTTAGCTGTTCCATTTCAGTTGCCAATATGTCTAAGCGTTTATCAAATCCACTCAAGTCTGGTGCTTGGTAGCTTTCAATCTTTGCTCTCATATTACTGTAGTCTTTATAAAACTCAAATGCTCCATATAAACCACCGCCTAGTGTACTAAGAGCAAGAACGATACCAAATATCTTCCCGCCTCTGAATTTCACACCAGCGAATTCTACTTCTGTTTTGTTATCTGACATTTCTTTCTCCTCTAGTTATGTCTCTATTTATTTCATATTCATCTAAAAGCATTAATGCCCAAGCCGCCGGGTATGCAACAAGGTATCCCAAGAATATTGTTGTACTAAAGATAGCTAAAAACTTCATTAGTCCATGTCCTTGTATTGTTCATCTACCATCTTATTGTGTAGTATCTCATTTGCTAGACCGTTACGTAGTCCTCTTTGGTTTTCGGGAACTTTTCTATCTCTGTAAATATCTTCCGGTTCGTAAAAGTCTACACCGGGAACTCTAAGTTTTCCATACTGTAAGAAGCCCGGTACGTAATTAATTAGTGCTGTAATTTGTGATTGCAATGCTTGTTGGTCTGCTAAACTTACAGCCTCGCCCAATGTCACAGCTAGTTTGTTTAATCTTGTTTTAACAATCTCACGCATCTTACGTTCTTTGGCTTTTTGTTTTTGTTTAGCAGTAAGTACTGGTTTCTTTGTAGTTACTGGCTTTTCGGCTTCGGTGGTATCTCCACTA
>CAXHKC010000101.1:0-18794 GCA_964017065.1 Haliclona indistincta
AAAACAAATCTAACCTAGAAACATCTAGGTAGTCAACGGCACATAATAGTTCAGCCTTTGAGAAGTAAATATCGCCATAGTCAGTATCAAAGTTAATAAGGCACACACAATATATGAAGCTTTGCATACCATTCAATCAAAAGCAGAGTAATATTTAATTTATTTCTAGTTTCAGGGCTCACGAAGTAACAGACAGATCACACCAACAAACGAACGAACTACCATATGGCCATATGCCTTGTGGCTCCGCCCACTGAGGCACAAATACTTACTAATCACTCACTCTGTAAGTGCCTCGTCGTTGCTCAAGGTGTTCTAGTCTGGCTCTCAGGTCCTCCAGTTCTACGTCTTTCAACTCAGCTTCACTGAGCAGCAATCGTACCTTGACACGATACTGATCTATCTCCTCTGTCAGTTTCTTCGTGAGATCAACAATATCTGAATGAGTGGCTATTGATTCTTTTAAAGAAGCCATTTTGTCATTCATAGTGACGATCGCCTGCTTGTACTCCAGTTGCTGTTTCTTGGAGTATGCCACTAAGTTTTCATACTGCTCATAAAGATGATGGTAAGATTGGGATGATGATCCTTGACGACTGTAGTTATGAATGACCTGAAAATACAGAAACAGACAAAAAAGTAAAGGTACAGGGGCGAGCCTGAGCTGATCTCTGTACACCAGTGCTAGCAAGCAACCAACTAATGCTCACTGACAGGTGAAGGGGCAACCTCTATGACATACTGTTACAGTATTGACCCTTGCACCTACAGGCACGAAGAGGCTACCTATAAGGCTGAAGAGGCTACCTAAGGATATTCTAAAGAGGCTACCTAAGGCTGAAGGGGCTACCTAAGGCTGAAGGGGCTACCTAAGGCTATCCTAAAGAGGCTACCTAAGGCTGAAGGGGCTACCTAAGGCTATTCTAAAGGGTTTACCTTTGACTGGTCTTGTATGGTGCCAGCGTACTCTGTCAGCTGGTTCTCCATGGCGATCTGTCTATCCTTAACCTCCATCAACTCTCTCTGGCTCTCCATAGCTCTCTCCTCCTTCGTGTCTCTATCCCTCTTCAACTCCTCTAACTCAGCCTCCAGCTCAGCAATACGCTCTTGACTGGCAGCATCAAAATCCTGGAGGTGTGACAAAAGGTGTGGTCAAATAACAACAGTTTAAAAATCAGAAACTTTAAGTCATATATCCTAACAAAACGTACTACTCACAGCAGTTGAAGGTAGTTGTTTTCCTTCCTCTTTCAGTCTGTTCTCAAGACGCTTTATTTTGCTCTCCTGCAGAGCCATGGCTCTTTTGTGGTTAGTTTGCTGTTGGTCCCTCTCTTGCTGGAGAGAAGAGCACTGTGCCTTGAGCTCATCATAAGATGGACCACCTTCAGGTGACTATGAAGGAGAGAGAGAGAGAGGGAGGAGAGAGAGAGAGGGGGAGGAGAGAGAGAGAGAGAGAGAGAGAGAGAGAGAGAGAGAGAGAGAGAGAGAGAGGGAGAGAGGGAGGGAGGAGAGAGAGAGAGAGGGAGGAGAGAGAGAGAGAGGGAGGGAGGGAGGGAGGGAGGAGAGAGAGAGGGAGGGAAGAGAGGGGAGAGAGGGAGGGAAGAGAGGGAGGGGAGAGAGTGAGAGGGGAGAGGAGAAAGAGGAAGGAAGGGAGGGAGAGATGGAGGGAGGGAAGAAGGAAGCAAGTAAAGTGGTGAGAAAGAGAGATAAGCAATTATCAGTCAATGTGTATACAGTACACTATAGCTAGTTCAGTAAAGACATACCTGTACTTGAGACACTTTGAATCCTCTATTTTGTCCACTTGTTCTTGCTGATGTGCTGCCAGTAGATGATGAGGATGATATAGTGGTGAGTGTGCCGGCCATAGTGGTCTTCCCTGGCGAGCTTGACGATGAAGGTGGGCGTGGTCTAGTTGTGGAAGTACTGGTTGTGACACGTGATGGCTTTCCTGGTCTGCTCTGCGCCATTTTAGATTTGACAGGAGCAGGTGAAAATCCAGCAGCACTGAGCTCCTCAGAGAACTCGTCTTGCGGTGATGGGTCCTCATCTTCAGACTGGCCATCAAGTGGAGGTGGAGGAGGAAGAGCACTAGAGGATGGCTGAGTCGTCTTGTATGGTTGAGCAGTATAGACTCTGGTCCCGCTTTCATGAGGAACTGAGAGAGAGAAGAGAGAGGAGAGAGAGAGAGAGAGAGGGAGGGAGGGAGGGAGGGAGGGAGGGAGGGAGGGAGGGAGGGAGGGAGGGAGGGAGGGAGGGAGGGAGGGAGGGAGGGAGGGAGGGAGGAAGGGAGGGGAAGGAGGGAGGGAGGGAGGGAAGGAGAAAGTGACAAGTGCTTGTGTGACACCACACCCACTCACAGAATAAGTAAGTGGTGCCTGGTTTGATCACGTTATCATCGTCATAGCCGCCATCATTCTTGTATGCTGGGTTCAACACCACGTTGATGTCTCCCTCACTCTGCCTGCTGGTTCCTCCTCCTCTACCTGTGTTATCATAGTTGCTGTATCCAGATTGACTACTGTCACCATAAGTGGTGTAATAATAGCGAGTGCTGCCACTACTGCTGCTGCCGTTAGTGTCGTCTGTAAGGGGTTAAAATAAAGGAAGTCATCCTATTGTATTGTAACTTGAGAAGAGAAATCAATATTTAGTAAATGCAATAATGTGCTACATGACTAAGACATGTGAAAGAGATGCCTGGACATCCTTTGGTATTCTGATGTGTGTCTAGTACGCAGTTTCCCACATTGCCGCCATATTTCTGGTTGAGCTACAGAGAACCTAACACATACAAACATGTGTACTAAAAATAATATCAGCCCCCCACAGAGGGTCACTGGTAGAGCCAGGACACCTGAGCACTAAGCAGTGTCTAGCTGCCTCACAGAGGGTCATTGGGTACCTCACTAAGCAGTAATCTGGCACCATAGTACTGACAGTGCCTCCTATTGTAGAAGTGGGTAGTCCCACCTGAAGGCTGAATGGCTAAGTGGCATTGTCACGCCCCACCACCCCCAACACGGGGTAGGGTGGGAAGTTACGTGGGGATTTGCCAGCTGCTTGCTGCCTGAGGGGTGGGGCATTTGACACGTTAGTATTTTTCAGTGAACATATATATGCGGACATGTACCATAGTGCTCTCTGTTTGGACTGTGGTCACCAGTAGGGGCCAAGTGGGGGATATGTAGGGGATTTGCATGCCTATCGCTCCCACCCCCTGGGGCATTGTAAAAACCACAAGCGCAAATCCCCACATTGTCCCACCTCACCCCATGTTGGGGGTGGTGGGGCGTGACATTGATAGGCGCACTGAACACTCACCCTTTCTCTCTCTGCACTTACTCACCTTCAGTTTCCAGCATCTTTGGATCCAGTTCAAGCATAATCATATCATTGTCTTGCTCAACGATAAATTTCCTCACTGGATAAATATAACTATAGCTACTGCCCAGTACAATCTGTCCATCGTATTCTCCTTCAGGAACTGAGACAAAATCTGAAGCATAATGAGTACCCTTAGCACTGACCCTCATCTCGACATTCTGAAAAAAGAGGAGAATCGAGGAGCACATACAAGTGATTAGTGTATAACTAATATTATACCTGAAAAGCGCTCAGTAGCGTTACTTTGGAGTAGGTCGTTGAGGAATACGGAGTCCAACAGAACTGGACTCTCACCTCGCGTGGTTTGGGCGACAACTGCTCCGTCCTTGAAGAACTGTTGGCGGTGGACAGATCAGCTGAGACAAAAAGGGCGAGAAATCAAGTCACTTGTCTCCTAAGCTGTTGTCAATTCAAGATCGCTTACCTCCGCTTCCTTTGCACTTCAGAAAGTGTACCTGCATGTTCGTTACTACCTTCTCCCCGCACATAGGGCAGTAGGTATGATTAGCCGACATGTTGTTGCTTCTGTTAGTTCACGGGGAAATCCCCTCGTGTAATTAGACACGCCCATTTTTAACGCGAGTTGATTCGTTGACCAATCAGATCAGCGCCGCCGCGCACCAATCACCACGCGTCTTTGTTTACTTGTACAAAGAGAGTGCGAGTAGCAACTGTGTGAGCTTGCTGTCGTGTCAGTAGAGGCTTGCCCGCCATGATCCCCAACGGTAAACCAGCTACGGGCGTGGAAAACTCCTCTGACAAGCCGGTGACGGCGAAAATTCGATCAGTTCTCCGACACGTGAGGGGATTCCACGTTGTCATCGTTGCGGTACTGGCTTCCCTTCTGATCGGCTACATCAGCGTTGCTCCGCCAACCGATCTACCCAACTGGCCGCTGTACCGTGTCAACGCACGGACCTGGCAGTTTTTCGAGAGATGGGGACAGCAAGTGAAACCACACCACGCCAGAGTGATGACAATGGCGTTGCAGCACTTGGAGTCGAGATGCTTGTATATAATCTCGTACCTGGAGGTACCTGATATTCTCCAGGAGAATAGCAAGCCGATGTCGTGTGAAGAAATCAAAAAAGCAGTCGACATTAGACAAGGTGAAAAAATAAAGACACTGGTGTCAAAATTGCACCCAATTTTTTGTCACTTCACTCTTTATCTCTTTTCTGCAGGTTATAATCCAGTCCATGTACAGTATTTCTGTCGAATGCTTCACGCTGCTGCTCATTTCGACCTCCTCGAAGAGAAAGGTGAAGACAGCTACGACCTCACTCCTCTAAGCAACTATCTTACCTCCAACCATCCTAAAAGTCTGAAGAACTACGTGAAACTCTTCTCAGGCGACGAAGCTATGGTCATCAGTACAGCACTCTCCAGAAGTATCTTCTCCGGTCGGTCGGGTTTCAGCGAGATATATCGTCAAGAGCTACTCAATTACATGAAGGTCGATGCCCAGTTACAGCAGATTTATGATTCTGGAATAGCCGACAGTGCACGCCTACACGCGCCAGCCATTATTGCCGACTACCCTCCCTTTACTTCTTGTAAACATATTTGCGACATAGGTGGTGGAATAGGGTCTTTCTTAGCGGCACTACTTGAATATTACCCCCGAGGGATTAAAGGAACAAACTTTGACCTACCAGAAGTAATAGAAAATGCCAAGTTAGTCAACAAAGTCAAAATAATTATACTACACATACGTCTAAAATTGGAGTACTTCATATTGTGTTGCCTTTTAACCTGCTGCAGGCAGTTTATGGGTACAAAGAAGGACATACCAATTTCTCTGGTTGCCGGGAATTTTTCTGAACCCCTGCCAAAGATGAAGTGAGTTCAATTTTCTTAATTTCTACAAAAATTGCTTGTTTGATGTTTATCCTATCTCTCTCTCTCTCTCTCTCTCTCTCTCTCTCTCTCCTCCCTCCCTCTCTCCCTCTCCCTCTCCCTCTCCCTCTCCCTCTCCCTCTCCCTCTCCCTCTCCCTCTCCCTCTCCCTCTCTCTCTCTCTCTCTCTCTCTCTCTCTCTCTCTCTCCCTCCCTCTCCCTCTCTTTCTCTCCCTCTCTCTCTCTCTCCCTCTCTAGTTGTGATTGCTACATTCTAAAGGATATTCTAGAGAACTGGTCTGATGAAGATGCTTCTGTTATTCTAAAGAATTTGCGTGAAATTATTGGCAGCGGAAATCGTCTACTAGTGATTGAACGTACACTACACACAGGAAGTCACTCCGAAGAAAAGGTACGCCTGAAAGCATGATATGGCAGTTTTAGTACTATGGTCAATAATTGTGAATTATAATGTGAACAGAATTAATTTTGTAGTACATACCTATCGATTTTCAATGGATTGTATGTCTGGTTGTGAGACTATAATTTTGGTACAGCGGTTCGTGAAGATCTTCAACGCACTTCAAACACAGCAGCATCTTGCCCACAGACGTATAGAGCGAATTTCCGTAATTCGATCCAGAATTTTTTTTTAAGAATTTTTCTGATCTAGGCTTGTTGTTTTGCAGGGTTAGCAAGGGAGTATCGAAAAATCGCTCTATACGTCTGTGCGCGCTGGAATTTTAAAGCTGTAAACGAAGTTCTTTCCGGAGCAAGCAAGCCGAACTGGAGATAACAGCCACAGACCGGTCTTTACTGGGCGAGCTCGCTGCTCTACGTTAGCTAAACACTTCGTGACTGAAACTTGCTATAATCGATGTTTATCGATAGACAAAACAAAATGCATACTGGAGCACGCCTGCACAAATACCATTGCTGAAAAATAAAGGTACTTGTAAAGTCATGAATCTCATTAAATTGGCGCACCGCCACCTTAATACACTTGAATTTGATTGAACAATCTCAAATTAATCATGTACCTTTAAAATTTTGACATTTGTAAAAAATTTTCCACAGCATAGTAGGCTAAGCATGGTTATGATAATGTGTTGTACATTGCTGGCAATTAATTATTTTTTATCTTTTTTATCATTACATAGTTCAAGGTTCTCATGGATCTAACTATGATGGCATTTAACCCTTCCCACTCTCGGCTACGTTCTGAAGAGGAACTGGGATTCCTTCTGGCGCAGGCAGGATTCTCTGACCCAACATTGCTCCCCACTCGTGCTGGCTACACCATTCTAGAGAGCTACCCGACAAAATAGACAATTTTAATAGAAATTTCTTAGACGACAATAATCAATCCGAAATTAGTTGTTTCATTCACATCTTTTCAATGTTATTGTTTGCTGATTATTCTGTAAGTTTTTGTTGTCATTAATTATTGTTGTTATGACATGACACTGTTATCACACTGACAGTCAGTGTTGAGATAACTTAGAGCATGGTGAGACGATAGTGAGGATAGTTTGGAGCTTAACATCTGCTGGTAATAAAAGTTACTCTTGCACTGCCAGCTGGGTATTCACTGGCTGCAGAGCGGTAAAAGATGATGCAGACCTTCACAACAAGAATTAATTGATCTTATGCACTGATTATGAAACTGCACCAAAATGTGACATTTTTAGCCTGTCAGAAATTAGGAGCTTCCATATTACCACATTTGGGAGCACCATACTTGGGAGCAGTTGGATCTGTCCGATGTTTGGTTTTTCTACAATTATTTACATAATAATGTAAAAAAATACCTATGGGACAAAAACTGTCCCAACATGTTACTGTGCGAGTTTGAATAAATCTGCAACATCCGCTTAAATTGTCTATGGACCCTACAGTAGATACAACTGAGCCCTTACACCTATACAAGGTTTATCTTAACAGGCATATAAGCAGATGTTGCAAGTTTATGCAAACTTGCACAGTAACATGTCAGCACTTTTTGTTAATATAGGGCTTGCACTGAGTATTGTCTGTCTATATGCGGTGAGTCATTCAACTAGTCACAGCTTAGTCAGTTCATTATCTACAATGCAAGCCACTCTTGTTGCAGTATGTTGTCTCAGTGTAATCCTGAACTTAGCTACGTCTAGTAGTAATAAAGTCACTCCTGTTGTCTATATAAAGACCACATCAGAATCACAGTGTGATCAGCAGATCGATTCGTTCCAAAATGATCCACAGTTGATTGAAGCCCTAAAGATAGTCCAGCAGCAACTACCTCCTCCTGGAGGCAACAAGCTTTTCTTATCATGCACGGACATTCTTTGTCACAATTCATCTGCCTCCTCAGGCTACTACCAGATCCAGGCTGCCAATGGTTCAACGGTGCAGGTCTACTGTGACATGGAAGGGACTAACTGTGGAGGAGAGGGAGGCTGGATGAGAGTGGCCTACTTCAACATGACTGACCCATCAAGTCAGTGTCCTGCTAGCTTCAGAATAGAGACAGCTAACAATAAAAGGTTCTGCATCAGAGATACCAGCAGTGCTGGGTGTGGTTCCATGCTGTTCGAATCATTTGAACTTTCTTACTCGCAAGTGTGTGGATATGTCCGTGGATACTCGCAAGATTCTACAGATGCCTTTGCAAATCCAGTTGCAGTTGTTCGAAATGTTCCACTCAGTGGTAACTATGTTGATGGTGTCTCCATTACCTATGGTACTCCTCCTACTTATCTATGGACCTATGCTGCTGGATCATTGTCAGAGACCCATAATGTCTATAATTGTCCCTGCAACACTCCACCCGGTATTCAAGCTCCCTCATTCATTTCAAATGACTTCTACTGTGAGGCTGGTGCTGGTAGCAGTCAGTCAGGATGGCATACTAGTGACCCTCTATGGGATGGTATGCAGTGTGGAAGCCAAGAGGTACCTTGTTGTAACCACACTGGACTGCCCTGGTTCCACAAGAACACACTAACCTCCACCATTGCTCCTATCAAAGTACGTCTATGTGTTGATGAAGCCTCTAACAATGAGAATATCGGCATCGAGCGCCTTGAACTATATGTCAAATGACATCAAGCAATAGTCATACACACATGTATAGTTCTAGTACAGTACATGATACAATGCTGATAATATTTATTATAAGCTGTACAACTCTTTGATAATCTTTGTATGCTGATTTGACAAAAGTATATATAGGTTTTGAGGCTAAACTGTGAGCATCAAGTGCAAACCAGAAATGTAGTATAAAGATACTGACTATGTTTTGAGGAGCTGCTGGTACAGGCAAGATTCTCTGAACACGCGATGTTCTCAATTTTGCCATGTTATTACTCTTGCTGGCTACACCATTCTAGAGAGTTACCCAAAAAAATAGACAATTCTAATATAAATTTCTTAGATGATCCGAAAATAGTGTTCCGTTCACATCTGTTCAATGTTAGTGTGACTAGTTACATGAGAGCTTACTTTGTTTAAAACATCTGCTAACAATCCAAGTTACTGTTGTTGTGCAAAGTGTTGTCTCTATGTAGCTACCTGCTACCAGTGATAAATTAAGTGACTCATGCAGTCTACTCTGAACTTTTATCATTAGCAGTCTATACTCTGACAATTTTGATAAAATTTTCTTAGCTGACAACGATCAATCTGAATTATAGATGCTTTAGTGTCATCTGCTCTTTGTTTGCTGTTTCAAAAGGTTCATTATAATAATTTAAAATAAGCTGTCAGTAGTGAGTCAGTGAGTGTATGCAGCCTAGTAAGCAGCTTAGTCGCGTTGATCCATAATCCAAGCTACTCTTGCACTGCCAACTGGGTATTCACTGGCTGCAGAGCGGTAAAATATGATGAAGACCTTCTCATCATGAATTAAATATTAAGCACTGATTATAATAATTATCCTGAACTGAAACTGGTCTAATAATTATGCACCAAAATGTGACATTAAATTTTTTTAGCCTATCAGAAATTAGGCTCTTCCATATTACCACATTTGGGAGCACCATACTTGAGAGCATTTGCATCTATCTGATGTATAATTTTTCTACAATTATTATTTACCCAATGAGACAAAAAATGTCCCAACATGTTACTGTGCAAGTTTGTATAGACCTGCAACATCCGCTTATATATTGTCCATGGGCCCTACAGTAGACAAGCCTTTGGTAGAACTTACACCTATACAAGGTTTATTTTAACAGGCATATAAGCGGTTGTTGCAGGTTTATACAAACTTGCACAGTAACCATGTTGGGACATTATTTTTTTGTTATTATAGGGCTCGCACTGAGTATTGTCTGTCTATTTGCAGTGAGTCATTCAACTAGTCACAGCTTAGTCAGGTCACTGTCTACAATGCAAGCCACTCTTGTTGCAGTATGTTGTCTCAGTGTAATCCTGAACTTAGCTACGTCTAGTAGTACTACAGTCACTTCTGTTGTCTATATAAAGACCACTTCAGAATCACAGTGTGATCAGCAGATCGATTCGTTCCAAAATGATCCACAATTGATTGAAGCCTTGAAGATAGTCCAGCAGCAACTACCTCCTCCTCGAGGCAACAACCTTTTCTTATCATGCACGGACATTCTTCGCTGCAATTCATCTGCCTCCTCAGACTACTACCAGATCCAGGCTGGCAATGGTTCAGCTGTGCAGGTCTACTGTGAAATGGAAGGGACTAACTGTGGAGGAGAGGGAGGCTGGATGAGAGTGGCCAACATCAACATGACTGACCCATCAAGTCAGTGTCCTGCTGGCTTCAGAATAGAGACAGCTAACAATAAAAGGTTCTGCATCAGAGATACCAGCAGTGCTGGGTGTGGTTCCATGCTGTTTAAATCATTTGAACTTCCTTACTCACAAGTGTGTGGATATGTACGTGGATACTCGCAAGACACTCCAGATGCCTTTGCAAATCCAGCTGAAGTTGTTCGAAATGTTCCACTCAGTGGTAACTATGTTGATGGTGTCTCCATTACCTATGGTACTCCTCCTACTCATCTATGGACCTATGCTGCTGGAGGAACACCAGAGAGCTATACTGTCTATCACTGTCCCTGCAACATTCAACCTGGTATTCAAGCTCCCTCGTTCATTTCAAGTGACTTCTATTGTGAGGCTGGTAGCAGTGGGTCAGGATGGCGTACTAGTGACCCTCTATGGGATGGTATGCAGTGTAGAGTGCAAGAGGTACCTTGTTGTAACCACACTGGACTGCCCTGGTTCCACAAGAACACATCAACCCTCACCACTGCTCCTATCAAAGTGCGTGTCTGTCTGGATGAAGGCACTAACAATGAGAATATTGGAATTGAGCACCTTGAACTTTATGTCAAATAGTTTTATCAAGCAAAAATAAGCACACACACAATGTATTTTGAGTAGTAATAACCCTTGCATGATACAATGTAGCTAGTCTAAGTGTTTGCACATGGAATTGTTTTGTATATTGGAAGCCCTCTTTGAATAGATGTTTCTGTTAAATTGGCGCCTGCATGGGTAAATAAACAATACCTTATGTTGATTTGAGAAAATAGATGCCCTTGTTTACTTAGCCTTGGGACTTAACAGTTTGAAGCAACAACTGCAGCATTATTGGTATACAAAAACAAGATATCTATTGAGTGGTGATCTGGAAGTACTGTCAATCATTACTGTGTTTTGAAGAACTGGTTTTTTGTAAAACCAACAGTGCTCCCAGCTTTATGTCACATAATAAGACATTATGTCAATGAGTAAGAGAGGAGTCTACTCTGAGCCTTTTATCGTCAGCAGTCTTTATTTCGACACATGACATAATTATGACAAGTCAGCTAGTTTGAACCAACAATTAAAAAAAAATTTTTTTAAGCTGACACCGATCAATCTGAATTAAAGATGCTTTAGTTACATCTGCTCTTTGTTTGCTGTTTTAAAAGGTTCATTATATATAATCGGTCTGTAGTGCAGTCAGTAAGTGTATGCAGCCTAGTAAGCAGCTTATTCACGTTGATCCATAATCCAAGCTACTCTTGCCACTGCCAGCTGGGTATTCACTGACTGCAGAGCGGTAAAAGATGATGAAGACCTTCTCATCATGAATTAATTGATTAATTCACTGACTTAATAACTGAAAACCGGTCTAAACCATCATCTTTTAGCACCAAGATCAGGAAATCAGGTGTTTCCATATCACCATTTAAATATTTGAGGACACCATACTTGGGAGCATTTGCATCTGTCCTATGTTTGGTTTTTCTACAAAATAATTTTTACGTGTTCGGATGTAGCAGGTTAGCTTGCACTGTAAAAATTGTAAATATCAAAACATTTTTGTTTTTGTTTTCATAGAGTAACATGTTGAAACATTATTTTGTTTTAGTTTTTATTATCATGGCAATGATATGTAGGGATGACGGCGAATTAATAGAGCCAAAAAATAATAATTAACATTTTGCTTTTGTTATTATAGAGTAAAATGTTGAATACATCAAGTTTTGCTTTTGTTATTATAGAATAAAAAATGTTGAAAACTGTTTGTAGAGTAAAACATTTGTTTTTGTTATGCACTGAGTATTGTCTGTCTATACTACTGAAGTGAGTCAATGTATTAATCAACTAGTCACAGCTTAGTCAGTTCACAATGCAAGCCACTCTTGTTGCAGTATGTTGTCTCATTGTAATCCTGAACTTAGCTACGTCTAGTAGTAATAAAGTCACTCCTGTTGTCTATGAGACCACATCAAAATCACAGTGTGATCAGCAGATTGATTCATTCGAAAATGATCCACGATTGATGAATACTCTGAAGATAGTCCAGCAGCAACTACCTCCTCCTGGATGCAACAAGCTCTTCTTATCATGCACGGACACTCTTCGCTGCAATTCATCTGCCTCCTCAGGCTACTACCCAATCCGTGCTGCCAATGGTTCAGCTGTGCAAGTCTACTGTGACATGGAAGGGACTAACTGTGGAGGAGAGGGAGGCTGGATGAGAGTAGCCTACTTCAACATGACTGACCCATCAAGTCAGTGTCCTGCTGGCTTCAGAATAGAGACAGCTAACAATAAAAGGTTCTGCATCAGAGATACCAGCAGTGCTGGGTGTGGTTCCATGCTGTTTGAATCATTTGAACTTCCATACTCACAAGTGTGTGGATATGTACGTGGATATCCAATGATTACTCCAGATGGCTTTGCAAATCCAGATGGAGTTGTTCGAAATGTTCCACTCAATGGTAACTATGTTGATGGTGTCTCCATTACCTATGGTACTCCTCCTACTCATCTATGGACTTATGTTGCTGGAGCAAGATCAGAGAGCTATGGTGTCCATAACTGTCCCTGCAACACTCCACCCAGTATTCAAGCTCCCTCGTTCATTTCAAGTGACTTCTATTGTGAGGCTGGTAGCAGTCAGTCAGGATGGCATACTAGTGACCCTCTATGGGATGGTATGCAGTGTGGAAGCCAAGAGGTACCTTGTTGTAACCACACTGGACTGCCCTGGTTCCACAAGAACACACTAACCCTCACCATTGCTCTTATCAATGTGCGTGTCTGTCTGGATGAAGACACTGACAATGAGAATATCGGAATCGAGCGCCTTGAACTTTATGTCAAATAGTTCACTTTGATTCATGCAAGAAAGCATGTACACTTGTAGTTTGTAACTGCTGCACATTTTGTTTAATTTATGTGGCTAGTCAGATAATTTTGTGTCAACTGATTTAATTCCTAGAAAATTTTGAATCCAGTAAATTTGGGTGTATATGCAGTAGAGGTACAATGATCATTACCATTTTTTAAATGGATAACTTATAAAAGTGCCGGACTGCTCTGTTTTCACAACGTTGGGCGTTTTCTACGTCACAAATTCTAACTATATACAATTGCAAAGTTAATAATATTCACTGTTTTCTAAAGATATTCACAACTGTAATAATGATGGTTACATACTCTTTGGTAATGAACTCTTGGTATCATCAAGGCTCGATAAGCCCTTGGTATCATCAAGGCTCGATAAGCCCTTGGTATCATCAAGGCTCGATAAGCCCTTGGTATCATCAAGGCTCGATAAGCCCTTGGTATCATCAAGGCTCGATAAGCCCTTGGTATCATCAAGGCTCGATAAGCCCTTGGTATCATCAAGGCTCGATAAGCCCTTGGTATCATCAAGGCTCGATAAGCCCTTGGTATCATCAAGGCTCGATAAGCCCTTGGTATCATCAAGGCTCGATAAGCCCTTGGTAACATCAAGGCTCGATAGGTCCTTGGTATCATCAAGGCTCGATAAGCCCTTGGTATCATCAAGGCTCGATAGGCAACTGGTATCCGATTTAAACGTTTAATAAGAGGATGAGTTACAATTATTCATAAAACAAATTTCCTATTATTATCTTCGCAGAAGAGCTCTTGTGTACGCAGAAAGAAGTAATCACACATGGTTTGATAATACTGTCCTATTGCCCAGTAGTCAGTAATACTGTCCTATTGCCCAGTAGTGAGTAATACTGTCCTATTGCCCAGTAGTCAGTAATACTGTCCTATATTGCCCAGTAGTCAGTAATACTGTCCTATATTGCCCAGTAGTCAGTAATACTGTCCTATATTGCCCAGTAGTCAGTAATACTGTCCTATTGCCCAGTAGTCAGTAATACTGTCCTATTGCCCAGTAGTCAGTAATACTGTCCTATATTGCCCAGTAGTCAGTAATACTGTCCTATTGCCCAGTAGTCAGTAATACTGTCCTATATTGCCCAGTAGTCAGTAATACTGTCCTATTGACCAGTAGTCAGTAATACTGTCCTATTGCCCAGTAGTCAGTAATACTGTCCTATATTGCCCAGTAGTCAGTAATACTGTACTATTGCCCAGTAGTCAGTAATACTGTCCTATTATATTGCCCAGTATAGTCAGTAATACTGTCCTATTGTCGCGACTAGGCTAGTAAGCAGCTTAGTCGCATTGATCCATAATTCAAGCTAATCTTGCACTGCCTGGGTATTCACTGGCTGCAGAGCGGGTAAAAGACGATGAAGACCTTCTCATCAAGAAATAATTGATCTTACGCACTGAATTTAATTGAAAACTGGTCTAATTCAGTATTTTTAGCACCAAAATAGACATGATCAGAAATCAGGTATTTCCATAATAATTTGGGAACACCATACTTGGGAGCATTTGCATCTGTCCGATGTTTGATTTTTCTATAAAATAATCTTACTTTTTCGGATGTTGCAGGTTAGCTTGCACTGTAAAATGTCGAAACAATTTTGTTTTTGTTTTTATAGAGTAGCAAGTTGAAACATTATGACAGCAAATTCATAGGGCCAAAATTAATGTGCTTTTAGAGTAAAATTAATGTTGAATACATCAAATTCTGTTTTTGTTATTATAGAAAAAAATGTTGAAAACATCATTTTGTTTGTAGAGTAAAATATTTGTTATAGGGCTTGCACTGAGTATTGCCTGTCTATATGCAGTGAGTCATTGTATTACTCAGCTAGTCACAGCTTAGTCAGTTCACTATCTACAATGCAAGCCACTCTTGTTGCAGTATGTTGTCTGAGTGCAATCCTGAACTTAGCTTCGTCTAGTAGTAATAAAGTCACTCCTGTTGTCTATGAGATCACATCAGAATCACAGTGTGATCAGCAGATTGATTCATTCCAAAATGATCCACAATTGATGAATACTCTGAAGATAGTCCAGCAGCAACTACCTCCTCCTGGATGCAATAAGCTTTCTTATCATGCACGGACATTCTTCGCTGCAATTCATCAGCCTCCTCAGGCTACTACCAGATCCAGGCTGGCAATGGTTCAGTTGTGCAGGTCTACTGTGACATGGAAGGGACTAACTGTGGAGGAGAGGGAGGCTGGATGAGAATGGCCTACTTCAACATGACCGATCAGTGCCCTGCTGGCTTCACAGTAGAGAAAGCTAACAATAAAAGTTTCTGCATCAGAGATACCAGCAGTGCAGGGTGTGGTTCCATGCTGTTTGAATCATTTGAACTTTCCTACTCGCAAGTATGTGGATATGTACACGGATACTCGCAAGAATCTACAGATGCCTTTGCAAATCCAGCTGGAGTTGTTCGAAACATTCCACTCAGTGGTAACTATGTTGATGGTGTCTCCATTACCTATGGTACTCCTCCTACTCATCTATGGACCTATGTTGCTGGAGCATTGTCAGAGGCCTATAGTAACGCTAATTGTCCCTGTAACACTCCGCCCGGTATTAAAGCACCCTCATTCATTTCAAACGACTTCTACTGTGAGGCTGGTGCTGGTAGTAGGCAGTCTGGATGGCACACTAGTGACCCTCTATGGGATGGTATGCAGTGTGGAGGACAAGAGGTACCTTGTTGTAACCACACTGGACTGCCCTGGTTCCACAAGAACACATCAACCCTCACCACTGCTCCTATCAAAGTGCGTGTCTGTCTGGATGAAGGCACTAACAATGAGAATATTGGAATTGAGCGCCTTGAACTCTATGTCAAGTAGTTTATCAAGCAAAAATAAGCATACACACATGTATTTTGAGTAGTAATAACCCTTGCATGATACAATGTAGCTAATCCAAGTGTTTGCACATAGAATTGTTTTGTATATTGGAAGCCACCTTTGAATAGATGATTCTCTTAAATTGGCGCCTGGGAAAATAAAAAATACCTTATATTGATTTGAAACAATTGAGTGGTGATCTGGAAGTACTGTCAATCATTACTATGTTTTGAAGAACTGGTTTTCTGCAAAACCAACAGTGCTCCCAACTTTATGTCACATAACAAGACATATGTAAATGAGTAAGAGAGGTATTATAGCAGTCTGCTCTGAGCCTTTTATCGTCAGCAGTCTATTTTTCAACACATGACATAATTATGACAAGTCAGCTAGTTTGAACCAACAAGTTTAATAAAATTTTCTTAGCTGACACCGATCAATCTGAATTATAGATGCTTTAGTTAGGTCTACTCTTTGTTTGCTGTTTTAAAAGGTTCATTATGTATATTTAGAATAAGCTGTCAGTGGTGCAGTCAGTAAGTGTATGCAGCCTAGTAAGCAGCTTAGTCATGTTGGTCAATAATCCAAGCTACTCTTGCACTGCCAGCTGGGTATTCACTGGCTGCAGAGTGGTAAAAGACAATGAAGACCTTCTCATCATGAATTAATTTGATCTTATGCACGACTTAATAACTGAAAACTGGTCTAATACATCATTTTTAACACCAAAATAGACATGATCAGAAATCAGGTGTTTCCATATTATTACCATAATTATTTGGGAACACCATACTTGGGAGCATTTTCATCTGTCCGATGTTTGGTTTGTCTTCATGTATAAAATAATTTTACGTCTTCGGATGAGCTTGCTCTGTAACATGTTGATTGTTTTTGTTATTATAGAGTAAAATTTAATGTTGAAACATTTGTTTTTGTAAAAATGTTGATAGAGTAAAAAATGTTGATAGAGGTAAGAATGTTGAAAACATATTAGATCATGTTTTGAGTAAAATTTAATGTTGAAACATTTGTTTTTGTTATCATAGAGTAAAATGTTGATGGAGTAAAAAATGTTCAAAACATTAAATTCTGTTTTTGCTATTATAGAATAAAAAATGTTAATTTTATTTTTGTTATCATAGGGTTTGCACTGAGTATTGTCTGTCTATATGCAGTGAGTCATTGCAATACTCAACTAGTCACAGCTTAGTCAGTTCACTATCTACAATGCAAGCCACTCTTGTTGCAGTATGTTGTTTCAGTGTAATCCTGAACTTAGCTACGTCTAGTAGTAATACAGTCACTCCTGTTGACTATGAGACCACATCAGAATCACAGTGTGATCAGCAGATAGATTCATTCGAAAATGATCCACGATTGATTGAAACTTTGAAGATAGTCCAGCAGCAACTACCTCCTCCTGGATGCAACAAGCTCTTCTTATCATGCACGGACATTCTTCGTTGCAATTCATCTGCCTCCTCAGGCTACTACCAGATCCGTGTTGCCAATAGTTCAGCTGTGCAAGTCTACTGCGACATGGAAGGGACTAACTGTGGAGGAGAGGGAGGCTGGATGAGAGTGGCCTACTTCAACATGACTGACCCATCAAGTCAGTGTCCTGTTGGCTTCAGAATAGAGACAGCTAACAATAAAAGGCTCTGCATCAGAGATACCAGTAGTGCAGGGTGTGGTTCCATGCTGTTCGAATCATTTGAACTTCCTTACTCGACAGTGTGTGGATATGTACGTAGATATTCAATTTTTAATCCAGATGCCTTTTCAAATCTAGGTGGACATGCCCGAAATGTTCCACTGAGTGGTGTCTATGTTGATGGTGTCTCCATTACCTATGGTACTCCTTCTACTCATCTATGGACCTATGCTACTGCAGGAATAATCATCTATCAAGCCTATAACTGTCCCTGCAACACTCCTGCACCCGGTCGTGAACCTCCCTCATTCGTTTCAAGTGATTTCTACTGTGAAGGCAGTAGCTATGTGCACGAGACAGGATGGCGTACTAGTGACCCTCTATGGGATGGTATGCAGTGTGAAGAGCAAGAGGTACCTTGTTGTAACCACACTGGACTGCCCTGGTTCCACAAGAACACTTCAACCCTCACCACTGCTCCTATCAAAGTGCGTGTCTGTCTGGATGAAGCCGCTAACAATGAGAATATCGGAATCGAGCGCCTTGAACTTTATGTCAAATAGTTCACTGTGATCATGCAAGAAAGCATGTACACTAGTAGTTAGTAACTGCTGCACATTTGTTTAATTTTTGTAGCTAGTCTGATAATTTTGTGTCAGCTGATTTAATTCTTATAAAATTTTGAATCCAGTAAATTGTGGTCTGTATGCAGTGTGGTGAGATAGAGGTACCATCATCATAACCATAACTTTTAAAAAATTAAATGGGTAACTTATAAAAGTGCCAGACTGCAATGTTTCCATGATGTTGGGCGTTTTCTACGTCACTAATTTTAACTTTATACAATTGCAAAGTTAATGATATTCACTGTTTTTTGTAAAGATATTCACAACCGCAGTAATGATGGTTACATACTCTTTGGTAATGAACTCTTGGTATCATCAAGGCTCGATAAGCCCTTGGTATGATCAAGACTCGATAAGCCCTTGGTATGATCAAGACTCGATAAGCCCTTGGTATGATCAAGACTCGATAAGCCCTTGGTATCATCAAGACTCGATAAGCCCTTGGTATCATCAAGACTCGATAAGCCCTTGGTATCATCAAGGCTCAATAAGCCCTTGGTATCATCAAGGCTCAATAAGCCCTTGGTAACATCAAGGCTCAATAAGCCCTTGGTATCATCAAGGCTCGATAAGCCCTTGGTATCATCAAGACTCGATAAGCCCTTGGTATCATCAAGGCTCAATAAGCCCTTGGTATCATCAAGGCTCAATAAGCCCTTGGTAACATCAAGGCTCAATAAGCCCTTGGTATCATCAAGGCTCGATAAGCCCTTGGTATGATCAAGACTCGATAAGCCCTTGGTATGATCAAGACTCGATAAGCCCTTGGTATCAT
>CAXHKC010000119.1:0-12000 GCA_964017065.1 Haliclona indistincta
TTCCCTTAATGATACCCATGCCCTCATCGGCGCACCTGGAGTATCATCAAGCCAAGGCAAAGCCTATCTCTACGCTATCAGCGACGGCACTTTGACTGACCTCACCACCACCACTGGCGCACCAGCACCACAATCAGGCGCTTCCTTCGGCGGCTCAGTAGCCCTCTCATCTACCCATGCTTTAATAGGAGCAAGTGGATACGACTACTCAGGCAACACAAACTCCGGCAACGCCTACCTCTACAACCTCAATGGTGGTACTGATGCTTGGACAGGGACAGATGGACTTCTCTCAGTTGCTGGCGCACCAATAAAAGCATACAGCGGCTTTGGCGGCCCAGTAGCCCTCACCTCTACCCATGCCTTAATGGGAGTCCACCTCTATGACCTCAGTAGTATCACCACCGACATAAACGCCCTACAAGCAGACGCTCAATTTGGCTACTCAGTAGCCCTTACCTCTACCCATGCTCTCATAGGTGCACATCGCTATAACCACGCCGCTAACACAAACTCCGGCAACGCCTTCCTCTACAACCTCTCTACCAGCACTTGGACTAACCTCCGCGCCACCACCGACTCACCAGCACTACATTCAGACTCTCAATTTGGCACGTCAGTAGCCCTTAATGATACCTATGCGCTCATAGGGGCATATAAAGTATCATCAGACCGAGGCGACGCCTACCTCTACAAATTAGACGGTACCAACAGCTTTACTTCAACCTGCGCAACCACCGGCACCCTCACCTCAGCCTGGTGCACCCTATCTGCTTCAACAGATCAACCAATAACCACACTTAATTCAGGTAGTGGTTTTGGCATCTCCGTTGCCCTTAATGACACCTATGCACTAGTAGGGGCATGGTACGCATCACAACGAGGCGACGCCTACCTCTACAAATTAGACGGTACCAACAGCTTTACTTCAACCTGCGCTACCACCGGAACACTTGATTCACCGTGGTGCTCACTATCCGCTTCAACAGGGAACCCAATAACCGACCTTGCTATTGGTTCTCAGAGCGATGTTGGCAACTCAGTAGCCCTTAGTGATACCTATGCACTCATAGGGGCAAGGAGAGTAGCATCAAGCCAAGGCAACGCATATCTATTCAACTTAAACACCAAAGCTTGGACAGACCTTGCTGCCACCACTGATAACCCAATAACCGCACTTGCTTCAAATAGTCTTTTTGGCGACTCAGTAGCACTTAATGATACCTATGCACTCATAGGGGCACAAGATTCATCATCAACCCGAGGCAACGCCTATCTATTCAACCTAACCACCAATGCTTGGACAGACCTTGCTACCACTACAGGACAACCAATAACCGCACTTAGTTCAAATAGCTGGGTTGGCGATGCCGTTGCCCTTAATGACACCTACGCCCTCATAGGAGCACCAGGTGTAGGCACCGCCTACCTCTACAACCTCAATGGTGGCGCTAATGCTTGGACTAGCCTCATTGCTACCGCCGGCGCACCAGCACCACAATCAGGCACTAACTTTGGCTGGTCAGTAGCCCTCTCATCTACCCATGCCCTCATAGGAGCAAATACATACGACTACACTGACAATGGCACCACTACCAACGACTCCGGCAACGCCTACCTCTACAACCTCAATGGCGGCGCTAATGCTTGGGCTGATCTTATTGATATCTCTGTAAACCCACTACCACCACTACCACTACCAGTACAGCAAGGCGCTAACTTTGGTTCCTCAGTAGCCCTAACCGACACCCACGCCCTCATCGGCGCTCATGCTTACGACTACACCCCCTCTGGTGGCACTGCCAGCAACAACTCCGGCAACGCCTTCCTCTACGACCTCTCTACCAACACTTGGATTAACCTCCTTGCCACTACTGATGCGCCATCCATACAGGCAGGCGCTCAATTTGGCATTTCCGTTGCTCTCAATGAAACCTACGCACTTATAGGGTCACATGCGACTTCATCATTCCGAGGCGACGCCTACCTCTACAAATTAGACGGTACTAACAGCTTTACCTCAAACTGCGCAACTACCGGCACCCTCACCTCAGCTTGGTGCACCCTATCCTCTTCAGCAGGGCAACCAATAACCTCACTTTTTTCAAGTAGCTTTTTTGGCATAGCAGTTGCCCTTAATGACACCCATGCACTGATAGGGGCATGGGGAGTATCAAACTTCCGAGGTGACGCCTTCCTCTACAAATTAGACGGCACCAACAGCTTTACTTCAAGCTGTGCAACCACTGGTAGCCTCACCTCACCCTGGTGCAGACTATCCTCTTCAACAGGGCAACCAATAACCGCACTTTTTTTAAATAGCTTTAGCTTTTTCGGCACTTCCGTTGCCCTTAATGATACTTATGCACTCATAGGGGCGACTAGAGTAGTATCAAGTCGAGGCAATGCTTTCCTCTACAAATTAGACGGTACCAACAGCTTTACTTCAAACTGCGCAACTACCGGTACCCTCACCTCACCCTGGTGCACCCTATCCGCTTCAACAGGGCAACCAATAACCGCACTTACTTCACTTAGTTATTTTGGCGCTTCCGTTGCCCTTAATGACACCTACGCACTAATAGGAGCTGGTGGAGTATTATCGACCCGAGGCAACGCATATCTATTCAACCTAACCACCAGTACTTGGACAGACCTTTCTACCACCACTGGACAACCCATAACCGCTCTTGCTTCAAATAGTCGTTTTGGTGAGTCTGTTTCTCTTAATGATACCTATGCACTCATAGGGGCACAGGGAGTATCATCATTCAGAGGCGACGCCTACCTCTACAAATTAGATGGTACTAACAGCTTTGACGCAAACTGTGCACCCATCGGCAACCTTACCTCACCCTGGTGCACCCTATCTTCTATGACCGTGGCGCAACCCATAATTACACTTGCTTCAAGCAGCAATTTTGGCCAATCCGTTGCCCTCAATTCCACCCATGCTTTAATAGGAGCAAGTGGATACTACTACTCTAGCACTATTAAATCTGGCAACGCCTTCCTCTACTCCATCAACACCGGCCTTTGGTCTGACCTGCTTGACAGTCTTTCAAACCCACCACCACCACGACAGCCAGCACATATCCCAAATGTCCTACAAGAAAGAGCTTTATTCGGCATCTCAGTGGCCCTCTCATCTACCCACGCCCTAATAGGAGCACCTCTTTACGACTACTCCCTCTTCGCTGCTAACTCCGGCAATGCTTTCCTCTACAACTTATCCAACAATACTTGGACTAACCTCCTTGCCACCACCGGCGCACCAGCACCACAAACAAACGCTCACTTTGGCGACTCAGTAGCCCTCTCATCTACCCATGCCCTCATAGGAGCACGTCTGTACGACTATCACTCCTCCACCCTCAGCACTGGCAACGCCTTCCTCTACAACCTCAGTGATGGCGGTTGGACTGACCTGCTTGATGTTACCGAAAATCCCCCAGCACCACAAGCAGGCGCTCGATTTGGCGACTTTGTAGCCCTCACCACATCCCATGCCCTCATAGGAGCACCCTTCTACGATTACTCTAATACTCCTGACTCCGGCACCGCCTTCCTCTACAACCTCGGTGGTGGTACTGATGCTTGGACTAACCTCCTTGATACCACTGGCGCACCAGCACCACAAGCAAACGCTCAATTTGGCGCCTCAGTAGCCCTCTCATCTACCCATGCCCTCATAGGAGCACCTCAATACGACTACGTTATTTCAGAGGCAACTGAAGATAACCCTCCTATTGCCGGTACTCCTGCTATAACTGCCATCAACCCCGGTAACGCCTACCTCTACAACCTCAATGGTGGTACTGATGCTTGGACGGGGACAGATGGACTCCTCTCAGTCGCTGGCGCACCAGCAGCACAACCATACGCTGGATTTGGCAATGAAGTAGCCATCACAGAAACCCATGCCCTCATAGGAGCAGATCTGTACGACTACTCTAGCACTACTAACTCCGGCAATGCTTTCCTCTACAATATCAGTGATGCTACTTGGACGGGGACATCGACGATGATGAACGGAGAAAATAGGAGTAATGGTCTTCTTTCAGTCGCAACCTCTCCAGAACCACAAGCAAACGCTCACTTTGGCGACTCAGTAGCCCTTAATGCAACCCATGCTTTAATAGGAGCAGATCGGCACACCTTCTCCAGCACTCCTATCTCCGGCAAAGCCTTCCTCTATGAACTAGCCGATGCAGACGGAGATGGTGCCAGCAACGAATGGACTGACCTCATCGCCACCACCGGCGCCCCAGCACCGCAAGTAGTCGCTTTCTTTGGCTTCTCAGTAGCCCTCTCATCTACCCATGCTCTAATAGGAGCACCCTTCTACGACTACTCTAGCACCAATAACTCCGGCAACGCCTTCCTCTTCAACCTCAGTGACAGAGGTTGGACTGACCTGCTTGATGTTGCTTCAAACCCACCAGCACCAGAACCATCACTACCATTACAATTAGGTGCTGACAAGCAGGGCTATTCAGTCGCCCTCAACGCCACCCATGCCTTAATAGGTACGTATAACTACGACTACCAAGACACTACTAGTTCTGGAACTGCCTTCCTCTACAATCTAGCAGATGAGTCATGGGTTAATCTGCTTGGTACCACTGGCGCACCAACCATACAAGCAGGTGCAAGTTTTGGCTACGCCGTAGCCCTCTCTTCTACCTACGCCCTCATAGGATCACATAGGCATGACGCCAACGGCTCTGCCAACGGCTCAAACCACGGCAACGCCTACCTCTACACATTAGACGGTGCCAACAGCTTCACCTCAAGCTGCGCAACCTCCGGCACCCTCACCTCATCCTGGTGCACCCTATCAGCTTCAACGGGACAACCAATAACCACACTTGCTGCAAATAGCTATTTTGGCTATTCCGTTGCCCTCAATGACACCCATGCACTCATAGGGGCATTTGGAGCATCGTCAAACCAAGGCAACGCCTACCTCTACGACCTTAGCGGCGGCACTAGTCCTTGGACTACCCTGCTTAGCACCGACAACGCGCCTACACTCGGAGCAGCAGATGGCTTTGGCGTCTCCGTTGCCCTTAATAACAACTACGCACTCATAGGGTCATATTTATCATCATCATTCCGAGGCAACGCCTACCTCTACGACCTCAATGGCGGCACGGATGCTTGGACTAACCTGCTGAGCGATACCAGTAATGCGCCTACCCTCGCCAACTTAGCTTTATTTGGCTTCTCAGTAGACCTCTCCGCAACCCATGCCCTCATCGGTGCATTCTTCGGTAATAACGGAAACGCCTACCTCTACGACCTCGCCGGCGGTACTAATCCTTGGACTGACCTCCGCGCCACCGACAATGCGCCTTCCCAAACCACGTTCTTTGGCTACTCAGTTGCCCTCTCATCTACCCATGCCCTCATCGGTGAACCGATTGTTGCTAAAGCACACCTCTACAACATCTCTAGCGGTACCTGGAATAGCCTGTTTGCCAACAATAGGGCTCCTGGAGGCGCATCAACAGGGCAAATCTCAGTCGCCCTCTCATCTACCCATGCCCTCATTGGCAGCCACACTAACGACTCTGGCAATGCGTACCTCTTCTCGTTCTTACCTAACACGGGGGTTGCATACGATGCAATAGTAGAGCCCAATACCTTCCCCGCTCTCTTAGAAAACAACAATGTTACCTTTACCGCTACAAACAGCATCACTGTCTATAGCTCCATTGATCTTAGTAGCTACACGGGAACCAATACCCTCACCTTGTCTGCACCAACCGTTGCCTTCTTCCTCAGCAACCGAGACTCAGTGGTTGGCTCAGCTAACAACAGCGTTGTTGTCACTACCCCATCAGGGAATTGGAACTCCACCAACTTAACTCTCCCCGCCAATGGCACCACCTACCTTGCTACCCCTAACCAAGGCATACTAAACAGCATTGGAGGACCTATGCAAGGCTCAATCAGTCTTACCCAAACGGTAGGTGATATTACCCTCAACAATAACATAACCGTACTGAACTTAACCTTAAGCATTATGGTCCCCAATGGTACCTTTACCCTTGGCAACAACAACACCATCACTGTTTCAGGCTTAACCATCTCTGATGAAAATACCGAGGATGATTCTGAGGAATAATCCTCGGTATAAGCGGTAGTATTACAGTCAGAGCTTTCAAGCTTTGAGTAAAGAGAGCGCCATTCAAGCAAAGATATATGGCGCTATTCTGGCCCAGAAGAGTTTACTGCCAACTTCAAAAAAGACACCACCACTCTACGGCTACATACATAACCAAGTAAGCTCAGTGCAAGAGCTGCTGTTAGATTGATTAGAACAGAACAAGGCAGCGGTGATTAACCAAATCCGCAGCGCCAAACCCGCCGAGTAGTAAGCATTGACCGCCGGCTTTTGATCCGACTCTTGCGCGCCATAAATGTTGCGTTCAGCCAAGACTACCAGCGCCTTCATCTTTATCCAAGTACTCCGACAAAGACCATTTGCAAAAAACCACACCATAGCCCTTGCCCTTATCACCGGCGGCGGCATTGCCAACATAATTGACCGCATACGCCTAGGAGCAGTATTTGACTTCATCTCTCTCCACTACCAAGACCACTACTTCCCCGCCTTTAACCTTGCTGATGCTGCCATCACCATCGGCGCTATCCTCTACATCACCAACAGCATACGCATCAAGTAACACCAAACCACCGCCCTTACAACAAAAAACCTTCCTAAACCTCCTCCGAACAAACCCAAAAAACCCCAAAAAAACCCCTAAAAAACCCCTAAAAATCAGCAAAAAAACCAACAATTAAAAATAATCAAAAATAATCCCCCAAAAGCTAAAAAATTCTGATAGAATTTGATTCTGGCAATTTTATTAATATATATATTAACTAACAATAACAACTACATAAAGTAAAAATACACAATCGGAGATAACCTCATGGACACTATCAACAACAACAAAAACAATATCCTTACTAACGCTACCCTTATTGCCGTTGCCCTATTCACCTTTACCTCCGCACACGCAGCCCCCTCACTCAACCAAGTTGCCAGTGGCACTGCCACCGTCACCCAAAATACCAACAACACCACCATCAACCAAACCACCAACAACGCCACTATAGACTGGAACTCATTTAACACCACCCAAAACCAAACTGTTTTATTTAACCAACCTACCACCCAATCCCTCACCATCAACAATATCCTTGACGCCAACCCCTCCCAGATCCATGGCTCCATCACTGCAAACGGCAGAATAGTCCTCTTAAACCCCAATGGCTTCTTCTTCGGAACCAACTCATCAGTATCAGCACATACCTTCATCGCAGCAGCAACTAGTAACAGTAACACCACCTATAACTCCCTCACTAACACCCTCTCCATCATCAACAACGCCAGCATAAACGGCACTATCACCAACAATGGCACTATTACCGCCACCAAAACCCAACTCATCGCCAAAAGAGTAGTCACCAACGAAACCGCAACCATCAACACCACTAATAACACCATCACCATCACCGCCACCCAAGACGCCACCCTCCACGGCACCCTCACCGCCACTAACAGCAACATCGACATCTTCTCAAACGGCACTATAAGAGGCTCAGCAAACACCAATTCCACCAACACCACCCTCACCGCAACAGGAGAACTCTCCCTCTCCGGCACCCACACCGCAACAAACAATCTCACCCTCAGCGCAAGCCCCCTCTTCTTAGAATCTACCGCTATCCTCAACGCAAACACCCTCACCATCAACTCCCCCAACGCCTTTGCCCTGATATCAGCAACTACTAATGCCCACACCCAAACCTACACCGCAAATACCTCCCTCACCTTCATAGGCGCCAACCTAAACAGCAACAGCGGCACCATCACCATCGGCAACCAAACCACCCCCACCATCACTATCAACCCCACCACCACCATCACTAACAACGCAACCGGCACCACCAACGCAGGAGACATCATCATATTCTCTAAAGACAACACCAGCTTCTACGGCACCGCAAGCGCAACCGCAGAACAAGGCAACGGAGGCCTCATAGAACTATCCTCCACCGGCACCATCACCCATTCAACCCCCCTCAACATCAGCACCACCTCAACCCACGGCACCACCGGCACCCTCTTAATAGACCCAACAAACATTATCATCGTAGACCCCTCAACCTTTAGTAGCTTTGACACCTTCAAAGCATTGTTTGAGGTTAGCGCCAATCCTGTCAATCCTGTCAATCCTGTCAATCCTGCTGATGCTTGGACTGACCTGGTTTATTCTCCACAACCAGGCTCTGAATTTGGCAGGGCAGTAGCCCTTAATGATAGCTACGCACTAATTGGAGCATGGAGGTACAACTATCCCCACGGTGACACCGGCAACGCCTACCTCTACAACCTCTCTACCAACACTTGGACTGACCTTCTTGCCACCACTGGCGCACCAACAGCACAAACAAACGGCGGCTTTGGCTGGGCAGTAGCCCTTAATGATAGCTATGCACTAATAGGGTCAAGGGGAGCAAGCGACACCTACCTCTACAAATTAGACGGTACCAACAGCTTTACTTCAACCTGCGCAACCGCCGGCACCCTCACCTCAGCTTGGTGCGCCCTATCCTCTACAACAGGACAACCAGGAACTTCGAGTACCAATTTTGGCTCTTCCGTTGCCCTTAATGATACCTATGCCCTCATAGGATCATTTGAAGCAGCAGGACAACGAGGCGACGCCTACCTCTACAAATTAGACGGTACTAACGGCTTTACTTCAACCTGCGCAACCACTGGCACCCTCACCTCACCTTGGTGCACCCTATCTGCTTCAACAGGGCAACCAATAACCGCACTTGCTTCATTTAGCTATCTTGGCTTTGGTAGTTCTGCCGTTGCCCTTAATGATAACTATGCCATCCTAGGCGCATATGGAGCATCATCATTCCAAGGCGTAGCCTACCTCTACAAATTAGATGGAACCAACAGCTTTACTTCAACCTGCGCAACCACTGGCACCCTTACCTCAGCTTGGTGCACCATATCTTCTCCATCAGGTGGCGCTTTTGGCATTTCCGTTTCCCTCAATGATACCCACGCCCTCATAGGTGCATCTGGAGAATCAAACCAAGGTAACGCCTATCTCTACACTATCAGCGATGGCACTTTGACTGACCTCCTCGCCACTACTGGCGCACCAGTAACACAAGCAGGCGCTGGCTTTGGCGTCTCAGTAGCCCTCTCATCTACCCATGCTTTAATAGGAGCAAGTGGCTACGACTACTCTAGCAACACCAACTCCGGCAACGCCTTTCTCTACAACCTCAGTGGCGGTACTGATGCTTGGACAGGGACAGATGGACTTCTCTCAGTCGCCGGTGCACCATCAATACAAGGAGGCAGGAATTTTGGCCATGCAGTAGCCCTCTCAGCAACTCATGCCCTAATAGGAACAACTGACGCTGGAAACGCCTACCTCTATGACATGAGTAGTGTCACCCCCGATAGTAGTGGCATAAACGCCCTACAAACAGGTGCTGAATTTGGCTATTCAGTAGCCATCACCAACACCCACGCCCTCATCGGCGCACATCGGTACAGCCATAACATCCTACTCTCCGGCAACGCCTTCCTCTACAATCTCTCTGCCAACACTTGGGCTAACCTCCTCGCCACAACTGGCGCACCAGCACCACAAGCAAACGCTCAATTTGGCAGCTCAGTAGCGCTTAATGGCACCTATGCATTAATAGGGGCAGATGGAGTGTCATCAAACCGAGGCAACGCCTACCTCTACAAATTAGACGATACTAACGGCTTTACCGCAAACTGCGCAACTACTGGCACCCTCACCTCATCTTGGTGCACCCTATCTGCTTCAACAGACCAACCAATAACCGCACTTACTTCAGGCAGCAATTTTGGTAGTTCCGTTGCCCTTAATGACAACTATGTACTAATAGGGGCATATGGAGTATCATTAAACCAAGGCAAATCAAACCAAGGCAACGCCTACCTCTACGACCTCGCAGGCGGAACTAATCCTTGGACTGACCTCCGCGCTACTTTCAGCGCACTACCGATTCAACCGCTTCAACTTGCTGACAATAACATTAGATTTGGCTATTCAGTAGCCCTTAACTCCACCCACGCCTTAATAGGAATACCCGGATATGACTTCTACTCCGGCATTCCACACTTGGTCAGACCAGAATCCGGTGGCGCCTACCTCTACAACCTCTCCAACAGCACTTGGACTAACCTCCGCGCCACCACAGATGCGCCATCCCCACAAGAAGGTGCTCAATTTGGCTATTCTGTTGCCCTTAATGAAACCTACGCCCTCATAGGAGCAAATGAAGAATTATCAAACCGAGGCAACGCATATTTATTCAACTTAAACACCAATGCTTGGACAGACCTTGCTACCACTACAGGACAACCAATAACCACACTTTTTTCAGATAGTTATTTTGGCGATGCCGTTGCCCTTAATGACACCTACGCGCTCATAGGGGCACCAGGTCTAGGCAATGCCTACCTCTACAACCTCAATGGCGGTGCTAATGCTTGGACTGCCCTCCTTGCTACCGCTGGCGCACCAGCATCACAAGCAGGTTCCACTTTTGGCAGATCATTAGCCCTCTCTTCTACCCATGCTCTAATAGGGGCAGATTTATACGACTACACTGCCAATGGCACCACCAACAATAACTCCGGCAATGCCTACCTCTACAACCTGAGCGGCGGCGCTGATGCTTGGACTGATCTGCTTGATTCTATTCCAAACACCCCCGACATTAGCCCCGTACAAGTAGAAGCTGCCTTTGGCAGATCATTAACCCTCTCATCCACCCATGCTCTAGTAGGAGCAAATTGGTACGACCATTCCAACACCTTTAACTCCGGCAACGCCTTCCTCTACAACCTCTCGAACAACACTTGGACTAACCTTCTTGCCACAGCCGGCGCACCAGCACCACAAACAAACGCTCAATTTTCGCACTCACTAGCCCTTTCTGCTACTCATGCTCTAATAGGAGCTGTTGGATACGACCACTCTAACACCACCGACTCCGGCAACGCCTACCTCTACAACCTTGCTGGCGGTGATGATGCTTGGACAAACCTCCTTGCCACAGCCGGCGCACCAGCACCACAAGCAAGCGCTAGCTTTGGCGTCTCAGTAGCCCTCAATGCTACCCATGCTCTAATAGGAGCAAGTGCTTACGACTACTCTGGTACCACTAACTCCGGCAACGCCTACCTCTACACCATCAGCAGTGGTACTTGGACGGGAACATCGACAGCTGGGGCAAATAATGGACTTCTTTCAGTCGGTGGCACCGGCGCACCAGCACTACAAATATTCGCAGGATTTGGCAACTCAGTAGCCCTTAATGCTACCCATGCCCTATTAGGAGCACAATTTTACAACGACTCCAACATCTTTAACTCCGGCAACGCCTTCCTCTACAACCTTGCTGGTGGTGATGATGCTTGGACTAACCTCCTCGCCACCACTGACGCACCATCCCGACAATTTAACGCTCAATTTGCCCGCTCAGTAGCCCTCTCCGCAACCCATGCCCTAATAGGCGCATGGTTTTATGACCATACCCCCCCTGGCGGCACTGCTATTAACTCCGGCAACGCCTTCCTCTACGACCTTGCTGGCGGTGATGATGCTTGGACTAACCTCCTTGCTACCACCGGCGCACCATTACTACAAAAAACCGTTGTATTTGGCTTTTCAGTAGCTCTCACTTCTACCCATGCTTTAATAGGCGCAATTTGGGATGAATATTCTGGCAACTTTAACTCCGGCAACGCCTACCTCTATAACCTCAGTGGTGGCGCCGATGCTTGGACTAACCTCCTTGCTACCACTGGCGCACCAGCACCACAAGCAAATGCTACCTTTGGCTATTCAGTAGCCCTCAATGCAACCCATGCCTTAATAGGTGTAGATTACGACTATGTCCCCTCTGGCG
>CAXHKC010000124.1:0-11877 GCA_964017065.1 Haliclona indistincta
AGCGCATAATGAGAGTGAGCGCGGTAAGAAGGCAGGAGCAGGACACTCCCACGCACTTGATTAAAAATTGCACCTCCACACATGATGGCCGTGTTTCTAAAGATAGACTTGTGATGGCCGACGGTACAGGTATGTACAGTTTCGTATTAGGTGAAACTGGCCTTCTAGAGGTAAAAGCAGCTTTCACTTACCTAGGACAATCATGCTTGTCTGCTAGCTTGAGTAGATACTGTTAAAGCAAGAAACGAGTCGAATCTGTGATGGTGGACCGTCATGCGGTTTCTCTACAGCTGGTATACGAGCACGTGGAGATCGTCTGCGCGTCATCGTGGATGTAGAAAGCTTGTTCGAGCTGTTGCTTACCTCAAGGAGCCTCTAACTGCCAAGTCCCATCTAATACAAGGAGATTCTTACCGCGCTCACTCTCATTATGCGCTCCTGAGTAATGGTTTTTAACAAAGTACTGTATATTAATTACTTCTAAGAAATTGGTGCCTTTAATGTTTGGGCATCCTCTTACTGAAATGCATCCAGATTTGAGCAAATGCTTTAGCTCTTTATCACATTCAGCCAACAGCTGATGTATTATTTTATTCATGCGCTTATTACCACACCTCCAATTAAATAATCCTTAAATTTCTACTCTTAAGGTGGCGGTATACCCGTTGCTCTGTCACGAGCTGCAGATAAAAGAAAGTCGCTCATTAATATTCATAAAAACGGGTATACCGCCACCTTAAATCTCAGACATTCTGACCAAAACTAGTATATGAGTATAACTACATACCTTGGTCCATAGCTCCTTGACCACGCCCTCTTCCTTGAGCCCGGCACTGTTCTCAGGATCAACCTCTAGTAGCTTCTTGATGTCTCTCATTGACTCACCGTACTTACCCAGTTCCTATAGTAACAAAACCGAATAACTTAACAAATACATAAAAGGAACATGCAATTCACAGCAAACATCATCATTCTCATGGCACTCTGGGAGTTGCACACTATGCACTCCACAAACACAAATGATTCTATCACGAAGCTAAGTAATATTTAGACCACACTAGGCGGTGCATTACGCGATATAATGCACGAGGGTGGGGTCAATAACGGTCGAGAACGCGTTGATAATGCACGAGCCGAAGGCGAGTGCATTATCACGCGTTCGAGACCGTTATTGACGACGCCCGAGTGCTTTATATCGCGTAATGCACCGCCTAGTGTGGTTTAAACGTTTTAGACCATACCAGGTGACTTTCCGACCGAGTGCTTGCTATTTTGACAAAGTGTGCGTTAATAAAAGTGTGCATTAAGAACTTAATCCACGAGGTGCATTAATAAAAGTGTGCATTAAGAACTTAATCCACGAGGTGCGTTAATAAAAGTGTGCATTAAGCTATTTAATGCACACTTTTTGAGCGATCTGATTGGTCGAAAGTCACGTGGTATGGTCTAAATATAATTTTATGTCTTGATGACATGTGTTGCAGTATACGATGACAGCACCCAAGATTTGAGTTTGAACACAATGTATCAAGGATCTATAGTATGCATACGGGAGTTTAATAGTTAGAGAAAAATAAACACGTGATGTCAAAATTTGATTATGTGACCAAAAATCTTATAAAATTTACATGTACATGAGTGACATACTTCATGACTGATCATGATCATATTGAACATTTTCATTTTGATTTAATACACATGTACCTTTCTAGCCAGTGCTCTCCTATAGAGCAATACACATGATGTACCCTTCTAACCAGTGCTCTCCTATAGAGCAATACACATGTACCTTTCTAGCCAGTGCTCTCCTATAGAGAGCCTTGACATTGTTTGGTTGTAGTTCCAGACATTTAGTGCAATCCACGTCAGCCTCTGAGTACTATAGAGACATAACAAGAAGTCATACTGTACTATAACAATGTGCAATGGATGTTTGTAAGTACATAATAGAGGTTAAGATTCATTGACTGTAATGTATTGTAATGTACCACAATTAATACTTGTCTAATGGTATAATGTAGGTACTAATAATATACTAGGATTATAATACACCTGTATGCAATACTTTACTTGTTGATCATTGAGAGCTAGGAAGCATGTATTATTACAAGGAGTTGTTAATGGTATTTCTAGGAACAGTGTACACAAACCAGTTGCTCTGTTAGCATAATTATGAGAGTAAACAAAGCTTTTCTTGTTGAGATGCATAACTAGGAAGCCATGCCTTAGTTGCTGTGTACACACGAACCTTTGATAGTTTGAGATAGCATAGTGCTCTGTTAGTATATGGCACCACTTCATCTGGTAATAGTTGTATACACTCTGTGTAGCACTGTATAGCACCTGCACAATCACCCTGAGAGAGAGAGAGAGAGAGAGAGAGAGAGAGAGAGAGAGAGAGAGAGAGAGAGAGAGAGAGAGAGAGAGAGAGAGATTGATGGATATGTGACATTGAGCTCTTGTCCTGTTTTTTGAATATGGAACTCAAAGTATTAGAACAGCACCCATAATTAATGTTCGAATGCAAAAATGCACAAATACAGCAGATCTATAATGTAGCTACACTGTATTAAATTCAAGTATGGTTTTTTAAGTGGTTTTATACTTCTCAGAGTGAAGATAGAACGTATTCAAGCAGGGAATGGCAATGTAATTTACAGGCACAAATCACACTTTATGCTGTTGCAGAAAGTAGTAAAACCACTGTAATACAGTAAAAATAGATTTGTATTGTTGCCTGTCTGTGCTGAGGTTGTCACTGCTTATGAATAATGGCAAATCAGTTGACCAGTAAGATTATTATTATTATGCCTCGGTGGGCGGAGCCACGAGGCATACTGTAATCGCGTTGTCTGTCGTTCTGTCTGTCTGTTACACCATTTTTGCGGCGCATGCTGAACGGTGAGCTCTGAAACTTGCAATGCAGGTATAACTCGACATTATCTCGGTTGTGTATTAGCGAAAGTTCGATGCAAAGCTTTGTTCTAGAGTTATGGTGTGGTTTGCTCACCTAGATGGCTTTGCTGACGATCAGGACTTCTCAGAAAACAAAACTACTCACAGCAGACTGCCTAGTAGCTTGTAGGTTAAATTTATACTACATGATGGCAGCGCAGGTCCGTACAAACTGCGCGAGGAAGCTACTTGTAACCAGAACCCGGCAGGCTACTGCCATTCAATGCATAGGCACGCCCAGTTAATTAAAATAATAATTACTCAGCACTGTTTGGCTTCTGATTGCATAACTACAAGTTTGCTATATTGCTTCTGCTATATTCGAATGCTGGCAGCTGAATATGAATCCTACTCTGTTATAGCATTACATGCTCATCCACCGAGGCATAACCCGCACCAATGGTGCATTTTTACTATTGGTTATGCTGTAATATCACTTTTGCAGATATATTGACCAACGGTCTTTTTTGCAACGATTTACAACCTGTTGCTGAGGGATTTGTTATAGAATAATCAAACTACCTTTTATTTTTATATCAATATTTATTATTTGGCTACAAGTAGTGTACAATTTAATAGATAATCACGTCTATAACTATGCTGTAACCTATTATTTGGGCCGGGACAGTGTCACTTACTTCAGCAGCCCCACCACAGGTGAACACTTCTCGTTGTGCCTGACACACACGCATGGCACTGTCTACCCAAGCACGTGAGATGAAACACTCAACGAACAGAGCTCCAGGTATTCACAGTATAGCTAGCAACAGCAGTAACTGTGTCTCTAGCCTTGACAAACATGCTGACCTTTGGTGAAAGGTCAAGCCTTGTACCATAGATGGTCTTGTTCTGACATGCTGACAAATAAGAGAAGACTTCAATCGGGCAACAGATGGGGCACAAGTCAGTAACACACAACCTATTTAACACTCAACCTATTTGGAACCATTCACTATCGATGCGAATTGAATATGTGCGTTCACACTAGACTCTTGAAACACAATTCGAACGCTGTTTGTGCTAGCTCACGTGTTGCAGTAGCTGTACCCGCTATACTGCTTCCACAGCCGTGGTTGTGGACAAGAAACTCTGCCAGAGGATGAATACACGAGCGTCGTGGACAGAGAGACCGTCGAATGTACGTTAGGTATTAGTAAAACTCCAGAAATGGGCATATACGAGTTGAGCAATGACTCAATTCACCTGGTTTGAAACCGTTGTCATGGCAATCACGTGATAACTTTGGATGAGCACAGACAACTAAACCCTAAACCCTCTCCTAACAGCGCAAAGTCGGTAGGGGCTTCGGCCCTAGCTGAAGATCGTCGGGAGGGTCGTTCTAAACAGGGGCTCTGGCCCTCCTTGTCACGACTAGTTTCTGATAAAAATTAAAATAAATACATGCACACAGTGATAAACAAACCATGAACATCTGCCGCCATACTAAACCACTGAGCCACCAGAAACTGCTGACCTGTTAATGCTACACACAAACAAGCCTTTATACACTACACGCGCACGTAGAATCGCCTAAAGCCTGTTTACACTGGCAAATTTAACCGAATTTAATGCGCATCGAATGCAAATCGAGTCAATTCACTTCGCTATGTGGATTCAAACACATTGAACCAAATTGCGTGGCCAATACCGGAAATCATAAAAATTAAAAAATGAATTAATATACAGTGGCATAACGTATCGCCTCAGAGACTGGGAGTTAACCTATAATGCATTAGGAAGGATGTATGGAACTTGCTAATTTGTTGCTGATAGACAATAATGTACTGACTTTAAGCCCCGTTTACATGACACCTCCAACCCGGATTGAATCCGGATCGACCTGCGTGTAAACGTGATGCTATCCGCCAGTATCCGGATCCAATCCGGATTGCTCAACCCACATCTGGAGGTGGGTTGAATCCGGATTAATTCGGATCGGGTTCACGTGTATGCAGTTGTACGCGATAATGTGAGTTCAAACGCGCTGTTGCTAGTCTTCTCTGGGTGAATTGTAGTTACCATTGCACAGCAGAAGGACGGCGATACATGTTTTTTTTTCTCTAGCTATAGTCTCCTAGCCAAGGCAAGTCTTGTAAAAGGAAAAACCGATTTCTAGACGTAATGTAGGCTACCGTGTCGGCCGTGCAGTTGTTTTACCAAAAGTAAGCTTGCTGGTTGACTATTCCAGTCCTTATTGTTGCAACAAAGCAAGAGTGGAGTGTATAGCAAGGTTCTCCCTTCTGTTATGCATAAAATAGCCCTTCTATTACATCAAAATCACCTGCATTTTGGCTCGTGTGTAAACAGAAAGTGATCTGGATTGTATCCGGGTTGGGCTAATCCGGATTGGGTGTGTAAACGGGGCTTTAGATAAGCAAAGTCTATATGCCCAGTGTACTATAGTTATGAGCTCAAGACTTGCAATTTTTATGGTAACAACACAGATTGTCAGAGATGAAAAACTTTCCATGGGACTTTCCCTGGGATTTTCATAGGGACTTTCCCTGGGATTTCCCCTACAACAGGTGGAAGGTATATAAAGCAGCACATTTGCTCACTGATAATATCTATAATATCACCAGCAAAAATGGAACACGTGCTCATTGGAGAAGACCCAAGGAATGAACAACAGCCTATTCCTAATCAAAACTGGTCTATTACTGGAGCGGAGTTGATAAGTAATGCATAGCATAATAATACCAGTAAGCTACTGTTAAGGAAATATTTTTGCTTTAGAGTTTATAAAGGATTATGCGAAAGACTTTCTCTACGCATTGATGAGGATAGTTCAACCAATAATTCCCAAGTTTCCAAGTTTGTATGAACTACTACTGTACGGTGCAACACAGATAGCAAAGGAAGTGCTAAGGAATGGAAAGCATACTTTCAAGAATGCTGTGGTGACGATTGCACAACTGGTCCGAGCAGCAACCGGCACTGATCAGCTGATCAATTTTCTAATAGATGGAATCCGTATCCTCTTCAAAGAAGTAGAAGAATGTGCCTGCAAACAAGTCGTAACTGGAGCAGCAAAACAGGTTACAGTCAGGGCTGCTGCAAGTGCTGGATGGGAATGCGCTAAAGGAGTGACGAAGCAAGCCTTGCTTTGGGGTGTAGTAGTAGATGGCGCCTTACTGGCAGCACAAGTATGCTACTCTATCAAAAAGTTCTTGTGCAATGAGATAGATTTGCACACATTTCGTTGTGAAGTTGTAAGCAAAGGCTCGACTGCAGTAGGTAGCTTCACTGGTGGGGTAGCAGGAATCACAGCTGGCACATGCATAGGAGCTACCATTGGTAGCCTCTTCCCGGGGTTTGGTACCGTACTCGGTGGAATGATTGGTGGAATGATTGGAACCATTGTCGTGGGAACAGCAGGCTCTTATGCTGGTAAAGCTGTTGGCAATAAAATTAACGAAAAATGGGATGAACGTAACAAAGTTGTGGATGCAGAGGACAAGAAGACATGAAAGACACAGACCAATAAGACTTTATAATAATGTACATGAACTGTACAGTTGTACATGAGAATATAACTATTTAGAGTATAGTCTAGTGATATTGACCAATGAGATTGACTACAGCTTGGACTCTAAATAGCTTAGTATCCAAACCGCGCACTTAGTATCCAAGCCGCGCTACTTAGAAGCCAACTTGAATCAGTACAGAAATTGTTGGATTCATTCTCTCTGCATAACGAAAAGGCTATCATAAAGAAGAGCGACGACTGGTTGACACGTAGCGCAGATAGACGAGTGGAGGCGAGCTAGAAATGTTGCTCGCTTTCGATAGTTAGTCGCGAGTCCGCAGTACAGTGCGCACAGCATGCCATGGCAGGGGAGGAGTTTCAAAAGCCAGGGTGGAGTTTGTTATAGTGGCGCACATGCATGGCTGGCGACCCAAAGAGCTTCTGTGTGGACAGTTTAATGCTAGAGGCGCTTGACTTACCAAAACATTAACGTTTGTGTAAGAGTACTGCTGAGTGTTGTTCGCCATCGAAGATTACCATTTCTCTGTTCAGAACTACGTAAGAAACTTTAGCACGCCTCGTCTTTTCAAAAACAAACGCCATTTCTTTGTTTACAAAATCCATCGTGTGAGTGTTGCTTAGCTACTCGTGGCTATACTCTAAAATAGTTAGACGCCTCGGCCAATGGGATCTACGCGGTTTAGAAACCTCGGCCGGGTTATGTAACGACCTCGCTACGCTCGGTCGTCACAACAAACCCGCCTCGGTTTCTAAACAACGTAGATCCCATGGCCTCGTCGTCTAACTTATATGTAGTGAACACAATAAGAATGTTGATTGCAATGAGTGTTACTATTATAATTAATTTTTTGTGCACTGTTATGATAAAGAATGATGGAAGTGGAGCAGCTACAAAATGAGACAACGGAGCAAAATAAGCAAGCTAGTGCATGTCCTAGACCGTTTGCTAGACAGAGTGCTTTATAGCTACATGTAGCACTCTGCGTGCGTGGGCATACCAAGGTCTTGCACAATTTTCATATTACGTACAGTGCACAGTAGGAACATATAGCCCCAGCAGGGAATTACACTAGTGTAGGCAGAGTATCGACCGCAAGTAAAAGTTTCCGGTTAGGGAATGGGTTCAAGGTCAAGGTGGGCATGCTATAATTAAGCTCAAAGAATCGGTTTAGATGCTGATACAGCACTCGGCTTTGTCCCGTGCTATATCTGAGGGTGTAGAAACACCTAAATGCAATAATACAACGTAATGTCATAACTACAAACAATCAGTGCCTCGTTATAAGACAAAGACAAATCACTGAACTTCAAGCAGAAAAACATCTTCAAGAGAGCACTAATGACAAAGTGAAACTTGAAGAAAGGGGTGCACTCTCCCTAGCTCAAAAAGGTACAAGCACAACAAAATAAGGCTGTACGCTTACTGGTAGATCAGGCAATAAATCTGGTGACGAGTAAAGCGGTAGCCTCATAGATATAGCCTGAGAAGTTTACAATCGAGTTTTAACTGGTGAAAACGCAAATTTTAGTTTCCGTACACCACATTCGTATATTACTCTGTTTGCTAACTTCGTCAATTTACAGCCTAATTTAATGGAAAATCTTCGCGCATGTACATGCAGTCAATACACTAGGCAATTCTATAAAATGGCCTGGATGCGAGGCTACATGTCTAGCTATGAGTGCAGACCATGTACAGCAACAGCACACCGCCCTGTAACCTGTACATGTAGTGTAGTTTATCAAACTTCGACTGTTCTCATCATCATAATTATGAAGGTTTGCAATGGTCATACTTATCATGTAGTCACAGGTTCTGTATGTGTGTACCATTGATCAAACTTGTAGACACTATAAATATTCCAAATCAATTAGACTCCTCGGGCAACAGGATCTATATGATATAGAAACCCTTGTGACACCATAGGACCCTTGCACTAATGCACTCAGGGTTCTACATGTGTATGGCTCCCTCTCAGATTTCTACATGAAGAAGGTGCGTGAGAGTACTGGATATGGTTTGTCTACATTACAGCACTTGAGGCTGCTAGCAAGAGAAGAGACCTACGTTGTATACATGTATGTGATGCACACACCACTCAATAAAATTTTAATGTTTAAAATCCTAATAAGCTTTCATCCTCTACACCACTACCTTGTATTTGTATATTACCTTTTTCACAAGAGCATTTCCCTGAACTTTGAGCATCTCAAACTTCCCGATCTTGTTATCAGTCTCTGATGCCCCTCCCCCTCCAGCTGCTTCGCTGGTCTCAGTGACATTAGTGATGGTGGAGGTGGTGTTAGTGACAGCTGTAGCACTGCTGGTAGGAGAGGAAGCTGTCGAGGTGACAACGGGAGGGACAGCGCCTCCACAGGGCAGCTGCTGGGCTGCAGCTTGAGCATAGTAGGCGGCCATGACACTCTCAGCCTCTGGATTGATGGGTAGCTTTGATCTCCAGTTACTGCCATCTTGATCACGAAGATACTGCTGTATTCTAACATGACAGACAAAGCACAGAGATGAACCATAGGTTATCAACATGCACAGACACAAGATACTCTCCCATACATTCACAGACACAAGATACTCTCCCATTTCAATAATAATTGCTGAATGAGTAAACTCATTCTAACATTGCAGCATTTGATGAGAGTCACATGACATACATTTAGAAAAGTAGTGATATTGAGTCGACTAATTCATAGAGCTATAGGTACATTAACATACACGTGTACCTAGTGCAAGCAGAGTGTGCGATGGCTTGTGAGCTGTCCAGTCTCAATGCAAGATGATAGTCATTGTAGGCTTGTCTGAACCTGATGGAGAGAGAAAGACATGACAGATGAAAAAACCAAAAACAGCGAACATATTAGAGGCAGGTTTTGAATATCTTGCAATTCTATAGAACCAAGTTCAAATTCAGGCTATGCTGATAGTTAAATAAAAGAACAAAGATAAGAAATAGAGCCCAGGTCAAAGTCTTATTGACAATGAAGGATAACTTTTGTGGTGTGATGAGTGCATGATTTCGAGAGAATTGTTTACTTAAACAATCGCAACTTCTAGAAAACTACAAAAAGTGTGTTAAAGATCACATAAAAGACAAGAAACTATAAAGTAAAAGGCTATAAACTGTAGGCGAGCAACAAGCTTACTTCTCGAGGGTATCATAAGCAGTAGCTCTTCTCATGAGTGCCTTGACATTGACAGGTGAGAGTACTATGGGACTGAGTACAGTCAGTGATGCACTGATGACAGTCACCTATCTTGAGATGACAGGCGGCTCTGTTACTGAGCAATGTAGCTATAGATAGTGTGTGCTTAGTGCTCGCTGGAGAGAGAGGGAGAGAGAGAGGGGAGAGAGAGGAAGAGATGGAGGGAGAGAGAGAGAGGGAAGAAGAGAGGGAGGGAGAGATTTTTATAGTAAGTTTCACACAGCAAGTGTACAAGCTCTTCACAATAATTTTTCCTTACATTTTCTTAGTTGTTCTATAGCTTTAGTATAACATGTGACAGCAGTTCCATACTGCCCTGTCTTGAATAACTGGTTACCCTCGTCCTTCAGCTTTTGAACTTGAGCGGGGAGGGAGGAGGGAGGGGAAGGAGCCACTGGTGGCTTAGAAACACTCGCTGTAGTAGTAGTAGTAGTAGCAGTAGTAGTTGATGTACTAGATGGTTCCTCTTCTCCTTCTACTTCCTCAATCTGTATCCGTCTTCCTTTTCTTTTTGGCGCTCCTGGCGTTTTTCTCTTCAGGTAAGTGACTTGATTTGACCTTAGTGAGCAGCTCTTGTGCTCTCTTGTTGGTTGGTTCCAGCTGTAGCACTCGATCAAGATCACTCGTTGCTTCTTTGTAGTCCTTTAGAGCATGGTAAGCAGTAGCTCTACGTAAGAGAGCTAAGAGAGAAGAGAGAGAGAGAGAGAGAGAGAGAGAGAGAGAGAGAGAGAGAGAGAGAGAGAGAGAGAGAGAGAGAGAGAGAGAGAGAGAGAGAGGGAGGGGGATGGAGAGAGAGAGGAGAGAGAGGAGAGAGAGGAGAGGAGAGAGAGAGAGAGAGAGAGAGAGAGAGAGAGAGAGAGAGAAAGAGAGGAGAGAGGAGAGAGGAGAGAGGAGAGAGGGAGAGAGGAGAGAGGAGAGAGGAGAGAGGGAGAGAGGAGAGAGGAGAGAGGAGAGAGGAGAGAGGAGAGAGGAGAGAGGAGAGAGGAGAGAGGAGAGAGGAGAGAGGAGAGAGGAGAGAGGAGAGAGGAGAGAGGAGAGAGGAGAGAGAGGAGAGAGAGAGAGAGAGAGAGAGAGAGAGGGGGAGAGGGGGGAGAGGGGGGAGAGGGGGAGAGGGGGGAGAGGGGGGAGAGGGGGGAGAGGGGGGAGAGGGGGGAGAGGGGGGAGAGGGGGGAGAGGGGGAGAGGAGAGAGAGAGGGAGAGAGAGAGAGAGAGAGAGAGAGAGAGAGGGAGAGAGAGGAAGGAGGGAGGGGAGGGAGAGAGAGAGAGAAGAGAGATGATGCAGATCCATGGTAGCCAATATTACTGTACCTTTCGTGTTATTTCGCTCCAGTTTTAGCACTTCATTGCAGTCCTTCACTGCTTCCAGAAACTTCTCTAATTTGATAGCTATAGAAAGTGAACAAGAATGTGACACAATTTTAGCAAATGTATCACATACATCAACATCCTTGCACATACATAATAGGTAGCTAAACCAGAGTTCTAGTGAACACATATCGGTGTGCCGAAGAAAGACAATTACATAGTTATACACCATATCATAGATGTACATTGGCAGCAATGTCGAGATGAGCTCCATTGGTGCTGAGACATATAGAGGCACCTTGTTCTTGAGTGAGATAGAGGCACCTTTTTTCTTGGTTTTGATGATTTCTTCGGCCTCCAAGGCCTCTAGAGCCTTAACGATGGCTTTCTCATTGTTTTCGACATTACCAAATAGCTACTATACTTTTACAGGAGGTTGGGCAATACACACCCACAATGCCGTAATGTGCTCTTGCGAGAACCTGGATTAGCCGCTCGATCAAGACTCTCCTGCACTGAAAATGTCTTCACAAGACGATAAATTCAGTGGACAAACAGCAGAGAGTGTTTTTGGTACTGATTTTCAAGCGGTAAGATGCAAAACAGGCATGTTTTTGACGACACACACAGACAAACTCAAACACATAACCCTTCCACATACTGCGCACAGGTAATAACATTTCTAGCTATTGCGCATCTACAAAAGGCATTTTATACACAATACATTTTGCAAGATTGCTGTATTACAAAGTAAATAAGTAGTTTAGTTCATATGTACAAACCCCACCCATAGCCACGCCTACCTATCAATGCTCTATTGTTATATGCAGCTGCTGATGGTTTGAACTGTATACTGCGAGAATAGTAGACCATAGCCTCATGATAGTCACATGACTTGAACGCCTAAC
>CAXHKC010000126.1:0-15635 GCA_964017065.1 Haliclona indistincta
GGATTGTAATGCAAGGAACCTTAACCCAGCCCCTCTCTCAAGATACCCTGGATGAAGAAAACCTGGATGCAGAAACACAGACTCTCTCTCTAGAAACCCTGGATGCAGAAACTCAGACTCTCTCTCTGGATGCAGAAAGTCAGACTCATCTCTCTCAAGATACCTCCTGCACTACTACTAGCCATATTCCACCTCCGTGGGTAAATGTATCTACTGATACTTGTCACTCCGATTTACATCTTTGTGTAGTAGAACACAAAACTTGTGAAGATAGTAGTTCTCCATTAGTTGTCACTCTTTCTGTTGTGATCATCAAATTTGAACAGACTTGGCATGTACACATCCATGGCAATCAAGTAAACCCTTTCCTTATCCCTTCTTTAGCTGACATACCAGATAAGCTTAGTGACAGTACCACTTCTCTTCTTCTCTCTTGGATCAATGACCTAAAAATCTGTACCGGAAATCCAGAAGCGATCTTTGTTGAGCTTGGTAGAAAGAAAAAAAAGGTCATTTTATATCATCCAATGGCAAAGTTGTAGCTTTCCTGGATAGCTATGCAAGTGTGCACGTAGGCAGTCAAGCATACCCTGTAACAGTCCATTGCTCAAGTTGTCAAATGCTAACTCAATCTGATGGATCATGTCCAGTCTGTACTAAGTATCGTAAGAATCTGCGTGCTCAGCATTCTCGTTCGACAAGAACGAGTACTTCACAGACAAATAAGAAAAATCACAGGTAGCTACACCCATGTGTTTTCAATTTCAATGCGTCATTTTTAACTATTCAGATACTTGAAGACCCCTGAGAAACTCTCTGTTCTCCGCAAAGCCAGAAAAACCCTCAGAAACCAAGATCTCAAATTAAAGCGTTTACAGAAGAGATTGGCCAAGCTAACAACAGAGCGAGGAGTACATCTTGAGGAGGAGGTGCAACAGGAGGTTGAAGGCATGATTGACGAGCATGCTGCAGATATGCATGCTCTCCTAAGAACCGACTTTCGGCGTGTGTTTTGGGACCAGCAGGTATGGCTAATGGTTATTAACCCTCGGCGCATGCGCGAGGGTTACGGTACTTAGTTTGTCATTCATTCTGTCTGTCTGTCCCATGAGCTGCAGAGACCATCGCTCACTTCTGAAACTCGGTAAAGGATGAACAGGGTTAGGACGACAATGGCTTGCAATGTGACTCGTGGATTTTGCTAAAGTGCTTTTGTTCTCGAGTTATGGCTGGCTCACCTTGACGGTTGACCGTCTTTGACCTCTCTGACGACAAAAGCGCCCATAGTTGACTACCTAGGTACTTGTAGATTCCATCTAAACTGCAAAGCAGCTCTGGGGGTGCGTAGACATCTCAAGAAAAAGCCTATCAAGGCCAAGAGCGATGGCTACCTACTCAGTGTTCACGGTCACGCCCACTTGACACACCTTGTCCTTGTGGTCAGCACGAGGTCAGCACTTTGCTGTCTTCTGGTTAGCAGTGCAATTTCAATAGCAAGCAGGTTTGCTTTTAGCTGCAAAGCTCCTTCTGCAAACCATAACTAAGGAGCTAACTCTACAATGTGCAACACGCCGAGGGTTTCGTGAAGTCTGTTCATTATAATTATCATTTACTTTATTGTAGGTGGCAGCATCAAAATCAAAGGGTCGAACAGGTGTACGCTGGCATCCCCTTTTCGTGAGATGGTGTCTCAATTTGTCTAGGATTTCACCAAAGGCATACGAGGTCATGAGGGAGTCTGCATGGGCTACAGCTACCAACTAGGAGAACCCTAAATGATTACACCCACTGGGTGTCATCATCACCAGGCTTCCAAAGTGACGTAGACATGTTCTTGAAGGAGGAGGCAAAAGTGGATGACCTAGAAGAGTGGCAAAGGTAAAATTATACATTGCTTGGTAACAAATAAGTGGTTAATTAAGCAGAATTGCTTTTTGGTTAGGTATGTAGTTTTGGTTATGTATGAAGTCAAAATACAGGAGGATCTAGTTTATGATAAAACAGGCTCAAATTTGCTTGGTTTTGTCAATCTTGGTGAAGTCAATGACCAACTGAAACAGCTAGAGCAAGAAGCAGGAAGTCAGACTGAGTCTCACAACCAGTTCGCAACCCACATGCTCACACTAGTGGTGAGAGGAATTTTCATTAAGCTAAACTTTCCATATGTAAGTTTCCCTACGCAAGGTAAACCATTGAATATTATTTAAAATTGTATTTACTGAGTTTACTTTCAGGTGTCACTGGTGAGCTAATTTATTGGATTATGTGGGAGGCAGTACGGCGCCTAGAGGAATGTGACTTAAAGGTATATTATAATTGTAATAAGAAAATGAATTCTTATTTAACTTCGATTATTTTTACAGGTGATTGTGATTACAGGTGATGGAGCTAAGCCTAATAGAAGATTTTTTCGTGGGAGTGGCAGTGAAAGTGACAAAAAGCATGGAGTAAAGTACAAAACAATCAACAAGTATTGTCGCAAGAGGTACATCTATTTCATGTCCGATGTTCCCCATTTGGTGAAGACCACCAGAAACAGTTGGTATTCTTCTACTATAGCAGTGGTTCTCGATACATGTGGGTAAGTGTTTATAATTTGGGGGGCAAGTGTTTGCAGACACTATAAACAATAATTTATAATTACAAGAATTTATTTTGAATATGCATCAGAACAATGGCAAGCACATACTGTGGGACCACCTCCGTGACCTCTACGAGAAGACAAGAGCAGACAGTGGGCTATACATCGGCCATCGTCTCACCTACGAGCATGTGAACTTGACCTCATTTTCAAAAATGAAGGTCAACTTGGCTGCTCAGGTATATACATGTATGTTTCTTGTAACTTGCATAGTATGCCAATATTTTTTCATAGGTGCTTAGTAATTCTGTAGCATGTTGTTTTGACCTTATGGACAATGAAGAGCACAGAGAAACTGCCAAATTTTGTCGAATGTTTGACAAATTTTTTGACTGCCTCAACACTCGTCGTGCAGGTGAAAGCAAAGAGAAGAGGAAGCCAGATCTTGACCCGTACAGGTCACCCAATGACAAACGACTAACTGTATGTGGATAAAAATTATCACAAATACAATGTTACACTACATCGTTGTTATATACAGTGGCTAAAAGAGGAGTTTTTGGGTTATCTTAGTGACTGGGAGGAGTCTATCAATAAGAGAGATGGATATAGTGATGAGGAGAAAGCAAAGATGATTATTAGTCAAGATACACTGAAGGGGTTGAGAATGACAGGTAAATAGTTCACTATACATGGTAATCGTTATTTATTTTTCTCTGTGCATAGTTTGTTCATTTGTTGAGGTATGCCATTATCTACTCTCACTGAGTGAGAAGTCAGGACTGTTTCTTTGCTCTGAGAGGTTCAATCAGGACCCTTTGGAATCTTACTTCGGGAAGCAACGCGCGCGGAGGACGATGTGATATAATCCCACTGTCCGAAGCTTTTTGTACAATGAACAAGCAATTAGAGTACAACGAACTATTGCCATTGGCTATGTTGGTGGAAATGTGCAGAAGAGAAAGAAACATGCAGTGGTCAGATGACATAGAGGAACTGAGCAGGCCCCTTCGCAAGCGCCCCCGTAGGTCTCTTAATTATGATGAGGATGAAATTGGTAATTGTTTGGCATTTTTGTGCAAAAATGATATAATGTTTGTAACATTCATGGTGGTTGTATAATTGTCTTGTAACTCAAGTGTGCAATCAATCTCATTCAATTCTTTCTTCACGTTTCTTTGTGGCAAGTTCCTTGCGCAATGACTTCCTTCGTTTTACAGTTTCTGCTTTTGTCTTTTTATATTGTTCTTTTAGATGTTGAGCTTTACTGTGGCCTCGAGTAGTGACCCATGTATAAGCTATTTCACGAAGGAGCTTTTGCCGAGAGCTTTCTTCAGCTATTATTGAGGGGCTAACCAAACAATATACAAATTGGACATCCTCATCGTTACAGATCCATGACAGCTTTTCTTTTCTGACCTTTTCAATACCTCGTCCTTTCTGACTGAAGATGGTTGTCAATTCTTTGTCGGTAATGAGCTCGAGTGCTACAAACAAATGATACACAATATCTTCTACGTGGTACAATCCAGGCACCCCGATCAACAAGCTTTGTCCACTTGGAGGAGCGATGATTAGTGGTCAACTTATCTCCTGATGAAATTTTTGATGTCATATCATCTATCAGTGCCACACATTCTAAATCTTGTGTTCTTTTTTTAGTATACTTTTTCTTTACTTTTCTTAATACGGCACCAGCTGTGTATCTTATAGCACTTTCCTCAATGAAGGTCAAGCTTCTAGAATCAGACTTATCATGAGAAAAACTATCTTGCTTATTAAGAGCAGAAACAATCTGTTTATGAAACTGTCTCTCCATCAAGAGCTGCCAAAAAATTTCATGAGCTTCAATCCCTAATTTATGATGACATTCTATACACAATTTACTTCCTTCATCAACACTAAAATTGTGAAATAGAGCCCATAATCGATCCCTTTTAGACACGACAAGTTTACATCTCTTTACTGAGTCTAGCATTTTTGGAGTATGACTTTTCAAGCTTCTCGATTAGAAGCTTCACAACTAACTGGCTGTCTTCACTGGCAAGAAGATTCCTCGCAGTCTCTAAAATACTGTTGGTAACTCTGGTGTTCTTCTTCAGTTCCTCCAATTCACATATGTCCGTCAATATAGATGTGGACGTAGTAGCGAGAGTAGTAGCCATTGAAAACGTTGCAGCTGCCGTATTTATAATAATTTACCCGTACACGTCATATTACGTCAGGGCAGCGCAACGCGCATCTGCACATCCGGATTTTGAAGTTTCTTATCCCGGTTACGTAGTATATATTATCTATGCTAATACACATGGTACCATTGCACAGAATGAAACAGAAGTAAACAGAAGTGAAACATACACAACAAGAGTTCTATTTATAATCAACTGAACAAGTGCTAACTAGAGATAGAGGAAGAGAATTTACAAAACAGATAAATTAACTATAATCAACAGCAAACAGTGACTTAGGTACGTCTAATGAGCTCGTGTGTGATAGCAGTAGAGCCTGCAGTGAGTGAGGAGACCGAGGAACCCTATTATTCTTCACATCTTCCAAGTACATTGTTCCCATGACGGAACACACTCAGCAAGAGATAGTTGGAGAAAGTGCACCATATCTGCACTGATTCTATTCACCATCAACTAACCCATTAGCGCTGTTAAATATTAACATTTGTTGTATCGTGGAATTGAATTATTGAACAATGAACAGATTATTATTCAATGCACAACAGACGAAAAGACTGACCTATCTACACATACAGAAACTTAAGTACTAACAGCACAACCACAGTTGACATTACACAAACCACTAACACAACACACAACACTCCTTCCCCCTAATGAAGAAGGTTCTGTTTTGTACTTTAAAATGTCAGTCTGTTCGGAACAGTATGGCCACGAGTTGGGTAACGACGAGAGTTCTCTTGTGGCAAACTAGTTGAACGATCAGTATCAGCAGAGGGAGGGTGAACTGTAGGACTGAGGGAGAGAGGAGTTCCAATTGTCTCTTGATCCGAGTCGTTCTCTGTGCTCACATAGTGACGAAGATGGTCTTGATGACGCTTTACGGCTCTTCCCGAACTCAATGTAACACGATAAGAGACGGGACTCAGAGATTGGACAATCAAACCACGGATCCATCCTTTGCCAGAGGGAAAATTTCTAACCAACACAGTATCTCCCTTGTTGAACACACGAGCTCTTGCCGTTCTGTCATGTCTTGCTTTTTGCTTAGCTTGACTCTCCTCCACTCTGACCGAAGGTGATGGTACAAGAAGATCCATGCGAGTGCGGGGCAACCTGCCTATAAGCAGTTCTGCAGGAGAACGACCCGTTGTTGCATGTACAGCAATACGATAGGAAAAAAGAACTCTAGCAATACGAGATTCTAGTGTACCATCACGAACCGGGTGTTTGTAAAACGCGGAATGCGGAAGGTGCACGCTTGGATGTTGCTGCCACTAATTTTTGGTCTCGTGATCGACAACGTACTTTCTTTGACGTCAGGGTATTTAACCCCCTTGCTCCATCTAATAACCAACCGTTGTCTACATGTTACAAGAAGCAAGAGCAAGAGAAAAGGAGACGTTATGATCAGAGAATTCGCGAAGTCGAACAGGGTAGTTTCATTCCACTGGTCTTCAACACTCTTGGAGGTATCGGCCCAGCAGCATCAATTGTGTACAAAAGAATATCCTCTATGATTGCTGAGAAATCTGGCCAGTCTTACAATTCAGTCATCCGCCTCATTAGATGTAAACTCACCTTCTCTCTTCTTCGTTCTACAATAACTTGCCTTCGAGGATCACGGTCGCTCTTCTCATTCAATCGCCTAGGCACTGCTGCTGACTTTGCCCTTACTGAGGGTAGGGTTAGTGACTAATTTCAATCCCTTTTTTTGCATCATTTCTCTTTTTTTGTATCATTAATCTCTTTAAGTCCTACCATAAAAGCGTAGGCACCCACTCGCAAAAAAAAAAAAAAAAAAGAATACGGAATAGCGGAACAACGGAATAAAAGTGGGCGTGACCCGTACAATCATGGACTTAACTGCAAACTAAATACTAGCCTCGTACCCAGGCTCTCTGGCGGAGATTTAATTATGCGTGGGTGTTGAAATGCGGGGGTGGCGATTGAGAGCCTGGTATCTAGCGTTTTGAATTAATGAGCTGTCAGAGCAGAAGCACGTGCAATGACGTATTAACGCCCACCGAGATATCGTTATGACGTCTTTGTTTACAACATGGCTGCGCCTTCACTGCATTGGTCGAGGCTAGTCGAGCGCCTGCGTCTCCAACAAGCCTGACTTTGCCTACCATAAGAGCGCATCAAGTGGGGCAATGCTTACACAAAGCATATGACCCGTGTAGCTCCACGAGATGCGTTCCAGTTTATCAAGACTAAGGTATAGCCTCTACAATGTGCAACACGCCGAGGGTTTCGTGAAGTCTGTTCATTATAATTATCATTTACTTTATTGTAGGTGGCAGCATCAAAATCAAAGGGTCGAACAGGTGTACGCTGGCATCCCCTTTTCGTGAGATGGTGTCTCAATTTGTCTAGGATTTCACCAAAGGCATACGAGGTCATGAGGGAGTCTGCATGGGCTACAGCTACCAACTAGGAGAACCCTAAATGATTACACCCACTGGGTGTCATCATCACCAGGCTTCCAAAGTGACGTAGACATGTTCTTGAAGGAGGAGGCAAAAGTGGATGACCTAGAAGAGTGGCAAAGGTAAAATTATACATTGCTTGGTAACAAATAAGTGGTTAATTAAGCAGAATTGCTTTTTGGTTAGGTATGTAGTTTTGGTTATGTATGAAGTCAAAATACAGGAGGATCTAGTTTATGATAAAACAGGCTCAAATTTGCTTGGTTTTGTCAATCTTGGTGAAGTCAATGACCAACTGAAACAGCTAGAGCAAGAAGCAGGAAGTCAGACTGAGTCTCACAACCAGTTCGCAACCCACATGCTCACACTAGTGGTGAGAGGAATTTTCATTAAGCTAAACTTTCCATATGTAAGTTTCCCTACGCAAGGTAAACCATTGAATATTATTTAAAATTGTATTTACTGAGTTTACTTTCAGGTGTCACTGGTGAGCTAATTTATTGGATTATGTGGGAGGCAGTACGGCGCCTAGAGGAATGTGACTTAAAGGTATATTATAATTGTAATAAGAAAATGAATTCTTATTTAACTTCGATTATTTTTACAGGTGATTGTGATTACAGGTGATGGAGCTAAGCCTAATAGAAGATTTTTTCGTGGGAGTGGCAGTGAAAGTGACAAAAAGCATGGAGTAAAGTACAAAACAATCAACAAGTATTGTCGCAAGAGGTACATCTATTTCATGTCCGATGTTCCCCATTTGGTGAAGACCACCAGAAACAGTTGGTATTCTTCTACTATAGCAGTGGTTCTCGATACATGTGGGTAAGTGTTTATAATTTGGGGGGCAAGTGTTTGCAGACACTATAAACAATAATTTATAATTACAAGAATTTATTTTGAATATGCATCAGAACAATGGCAAGCACATACTGTGGGACCACCTCCGTGACCTCTACGAGAAGACAAGAGCAGACAGTGGGCTATACATCGGCCATCGTCTCACCTACGAGCATGTGAACTTGACCTCATTTTCAAAAATGAAGGTCAACTTGGCTGCTCAGGTATATACATGTATGTTTCTTGTAACTTGCATAGTATGCCAATATTTTTTCATAGGTGCTTAGTAATTCTGTAGCATGTTGTTTTGACCTTATGGACAATGAAGAGCACAGAGAAACTGCCAAATTTTGTCGAATGTTTGACAAATTTTTTGACTGCCTCAACACTCGTCGTGCAGGTGAAAGCAAAGAGAAGAGGAAGCCAGATCTTGACCCGTACAGGTCACCCAATGACAAACGACTAACTGTATGTGGATAAAAATTATCACAAATACAATGTTACACTACATCGTTGTTATATACAGTGGCTAAAAGAGGAGTTTTTGGGTTATCTTAGTGACTGGGAGGAGTCTATCAATAAGAGAGATGGATATAGTGATGAGGAGAAAGCAAAGATGATTATTAGTCAAGATACACTGAAGGGGTTGAGAATGACAGGTAAATAGTTCACTATACATGGTAATCGTTATTTATTTTTCTCTGTGCATAGTTTGTTCATTTGTTGAGGTATGCCATTATCTACTCTCACTGAGTGAGAAGTCAGGACTGTTTCTTTGCTCTGAGAGGTTCAATCAGGACCCTTTGGAATCTTACTTCGGGAAGCAACGCGCGCGGAGGACGATGTGATATAATCCCACTGTCCGAAGCTTTTTGTACAATGAACAAGCAATTAGAGTACAACGAACTATTGCCATTGGCTATGTTGGTGGAAATGTGCAGAAGAGAAAGAAACATGCAGTGGTCAGATGACATAGAGGAACTGAGCAGGCCCCTTCGCAAGCGCCCCCGTAGGTCTCTTAATTATGATGAGGATGAAATTGGTAATTGTTTGGCATTTTTGTGCAAAAATGATATAATGTTTGTAACATTCATGGTGGTTGTATAATTGTCTTGTAACTCAAGTGTGCAATCAATCTCATTCAATTCTTTCTTCACGTTTCTTTGTGGCAAGTTCCTTGCGCAATGACTTCCTTCGTTTTACAGTTTCTGCTTTTGTCTTTTTATATTGTTCTTTTAGATGTTGAGCTTTACTGTGGCCTCGAGTAGTGACCCATGTATAAGCTATTTCACGAAGGAGCTTTTGCCGAGAGCTTTCTTCAGCTATTATTGAGGGGCTAACCAAACAATATACAAATTGGACATCCTCATCGTTACAGATCCATGACAGCTTTTCTTTTCTGACCTTTTCAATACCTCGTCCTTTCTGACTGAAGATGGTTGTCAATTCTTTGTCGGTAATGAGCTCGAGTGCTACAAACAAATGATACACAATATCTTCTACGTGGTACAATCCAGGCACCCCGATCAACAAGCTTTGTCCACTTGGAGGAGCGATGATTAGTGGTCAACTTATCTCCTGATGAAATTTTTGATGTCATATCATCTATCAGTGCCACACATTCTAAATCTTGTGTTCTTTTTTTAGTATACTTTTTCTTTACTTTTCTTAATACGGCACCAGCTGTGTATCTTATAGCACTTTCCTCAATGAAGGTCAAGCTTCTAGAATCAGACTTATCATGAGAAAAACTATCTTGCTTATTAAGAGCAGAAACAATCTGTTTATGAAACTGTCTCTCCATCAAGAGCTGCCAAAAAATTTCATGAGCTTCAATCCCTAATTTATGATGACATTCTATACACAATTTACTTCCTTCATCAACACTAAAATTGTGAAATAGAGCCCATAATCGATCCCTTTTAGACACGACAAGTTTACATCTCTTTACTGAGTCTAGCATTTTGGAGTATGACTTTTCAAGCTTCTCGATTAGAAGCTTCACAACTAACTGGCTGTCTTCACTGGCAAGAAGATTCCTCGCAGTCTCTAAAATACTGTTGGTAACTCTGGTGTTCTTCTTCAGTTCCTCCAATTCACATATGTCCGTCAATATAGATGTGGACGTAGTAGCGAGAGTAGTAGCCATTGAAAACGTTGCAGCTGCCGTATTTATAATAATTTACCCGTACACGTCATATTACGTCAGGGCAGCGCAACGCGCATCTGCACATCCGGATTTTGAAGTTTCTTATCCCGGTTACGTAGTATATATTATCTATGCTAATACACATGGTACCATTGCACAGAATGAAACAGAAGTAAACAGAAGTGAAACATACACAACAAGAGTTCTATTTATAATCAACTGAACAAGTGCTAACTAGAGATAGAGGAAGAGAATTTACAAAACAGATAAATTAACTATAATCAACAGCAAACAGTGACTTAGGTACGTCTAATGAGCTCGTGTGTGATAGCAGTAGAGCCTGCAGTGAGTGAGGAGACCGAGGAACCCTATTATTCTTCACATCTTCCAAGTACATTGTTCCCATGACGGAACACACTCAGCAAGAGATAGTTGGAGAAAGTGCACCATATCTGCACTGATTCTATTCACCATCAACTAACCCATTAGCGCTGTTAAATATTAACATTTGTTGTATCGTGGAATTGAATTATTGAACAATGAACAGATTATTATTCAATGCACAACAGACGAAAAGACTGACCTATCTACACATACAGAAACTTAAGTACTAACAGCACAACCACAGTTGACATTACACAAACCACTAACACAACACACAACACTCCTTCCCCCTAATGAAGAAGGTTCTGTTTTGTACTTTAAAATGTCAGTCTGTTCGGAACAGTATGGCCACGAGTTGGGTAACGACGAGAGTTCTCTTGTGGCAAACTAGTTGAACGATCAGTATCAGCAGAGGGAGGGTGAACTGTAGGACTGAGGGAGAGAGGAGTTCCAATTGTCTCTTGATCCGAGTCGTTCTCTGTGCTCACATAGTGACGAAGATGGTCTTGATGACGCTTTACGGCTCTTCCCGAACTCAATGTAACACGATAAGAGACGGGACTCAGAGATTGGACAATCAAACCACGGATCCATCCTTTGCCAGAGGGAAAATTTCTAACCAACACAGTATCTCCCTTGTTGAACACACGAGCTCTTGCCGTTCTGTCATGTCTTGCTTTTTGCTTAGCTTGACTCTCCTCCACTCTGACCGAAGGTGATGGTACAAGAAGATCCATGCGAGTGCGGGGCAACCTGCCTATAAGCAGTTCTGCAGGAGAACGACCCGTTGTTGCATGTACAGCAATACGATAGGAAAAAAGAACTCTAGCAATACGAGATTCTAGTGTACCATCACGAACCGGGTGTTTGTAAAACGCGGAATGCGGAAGGTGCACGCTTGGATGTTGCTGCCACTAATTTTTGGTCTCGTGATCGACAACGTACTTTCTTTGACGTCAGGGTATTTAACCCCCTTGCTCCATCTAATAACCAACCGTTGTCTACATGTTACAAGAAGCAAGAGCAAGAGAAAAGGAGACGTTATGATCAGAGAATTCGCGAAGTCGAACAGGGTAGTTTCATTCCACTGGTCTTCAACACTCTTGGAGGTATCGGCCCAGCAGCATCAATTGTGTACAAAAGAATATCCTCTATGATTGCTGAGAAATCTGGCCAGTCTTACAATTCAGTCATCCGCCTCATTAGATGTAAACTCACCTTCTCTCTTCTTCGTTCTACAATAACTTGCCTTCGAGGATCACGGTCGCTCTTCTCATTCAATCGCCTAGGCACTGCTGCTGACTTTGCCCTTACTGAGGGTAGGGTTAGTGACTAATTTCAATCCCTTTTTTTGCATCATTTCTCTTTTTTTGTATCATTAATCTCTTTAAGTCCTACCATAAAAGCGTAGGCACCCACTCGCAAAAAAAAAAAAAAAAAAAGAATACGGAATAGCGGAACAACGGAATAAAAGTGGGCGTGACCCGTACAATCATGGACTTAACTGCAAACTAAATACTAGCCTCGTACCCAGGCCTGCTCTATTGAGCTTAAGGCCTGGTACACACTGTTCGCGCATGCGTGTAATTAAAAAACACGTGCGTGTCTCACTTGCTCTGAATTCAGCGCGATGCTCACTATTTCAGCTCACAACGTCGCGTGCTAGACACAAATCAGCTAAACTTACCTTACAAATAAGCTTCAGCCGCGCGGAAGTTCGCTCTACACTATCTACGTTGTGTTCATCACGTGGCTAGCCAAGTAACACGGAGAAATGTACGGTAAGTATCTGCGTTTTAACCGGATGTTGGATAAATTAAACGCATGCGCGAACAGTGTGTACCAGGCCGTCCGCTCAATAGAGCAGGCCTGGGTACGAGGCTAACTAAATACTAAACCCAAAACCTTAAAAAGCTTCGCCTAACAGCGCAAACCTGTGGCTAACGGCATAGCCTCGTACCCAGGCTCTCTGGCGGAGATTTAATTATGCGTGGGTGTTGAAATGCGGGGGTGGCGATTGAGAGCCTGGTATCTAGCGTTTTGAATTAATGAGCTGTCAGAGCAGAAGCACGTGCAATGACGTATTAACGCCCACCGAGATATCGTTATGACGTCTTTGTTTACAACATGGCTGCGCCTTCACTGCATTGGTCGAGGCTAGTCGAGCGCCTGCGTCTCCAACAAGCCTGACTTTGCCTACCATAAGAGCGCATCAAGTGGGGCAATGCTTACACAAAGCATATGACCCGTGTAGCTCCACGAGATGCGTTCCAGTTTATCAAGACTAAGGTATAGCCTCGTACGTCCACGTGTTTATGCCTGGTATACTTGTACTAGCGTGCGGGCAACTCTCTCCAGTTGTCTGCTCTCTTAACAGCCTAAAAACTATCTGGAACGCGTCGCAAATTTACATAGCCAACAGCATAGCCATAGTGCACGATCAGAATCAGTCATCCCGTAAACGTGACGCAAAGTAACACAATAGTGAACTAAAATATACGGATCCATGGAATTCCATGGATCGTCTGCGCATGTGCGAAACAGTGGATACCAGGCTCTCAATCGCCACCCCCGCATTTCAACACCCACGCATAATTAAATCTCCGCCAGAGAGCCTGGGTACGAGGCTACTAACGGCACTAACCCGTGGCTAACAGTGCAAACCCGTGGCTAACAGCGCAAACCCGTGGCTAACGGCGCTAACCCGTGGCTAACAGCGCAAACCATGGACTTAACACTGCCACGCCCACTTAAGTGCGCACGATCGAGGTTCCTTTCTTGATCACATCTAATTACTGCTGTAGCTATTACAGTTGCCGGCTGTGTTACAGTGCAACTTCATCAGGTGGTTGGATGGACGACAGGATCAGCCTTCGTTATCCACGAGTAGTAAAATCACAACACGTGGTTGGTTGGATAAGCCGCGCCTACGTTTGACACGCCCAATTTTTTATTCCGCTATTCCGTTGTTCCGCTATTCCGTATTCCGCATTCCGCGTTTTACAAACACCCTCACGAACCTTCTTCAATCTATTCTTAAGAGTTTGAACTGCACGTTCAGCCAGGCCGCGTTTGACGCAGGATGGTATGTTGCCGACGTTGAGTGTTTAATTCCGTTGCTCTTAAGAAAGGCTTCGAACTCCTCGCTCACAAAGTATTGAGCATTATCTGAGACCAGTGACTGTGGAATTCCAAACTGAGCAAATAGAAACCTTAATTTCTCTATTGTGATCGAAGAGTTGGCTGTGGAAACTGGAAAGGCTTCTATCCACTTTGAGTGTGAGTCGACAACTACTAAACACATCTTGCCACCCAATGAACCACAATAATCAACATGAAGTCTGGTCCACGGACGTGACGGCCACTGCCAAGGATGTAATGGAGCTTTTGGAGGAAGCGACTGGGCGTCTTGGCAATGTTTACACTCTTTAACTGTCTCTTCAATCTTGCTATCCATTCCAGGCCACCACACGTACATTCTAGCCAGCGACTTCATCTTAGTCATTCCAGGATGAGCTTCGTGAAGTTCTAGCAACACTCTATCTTGCAGTGTGGAGGGGATGATAACTCGGGCTCCCCAAAGGATACATCCGTCCTGAACAGACAACTCCGTTTTTCTTGACAAAAATGGCTGCAGCTTGTGATTAGGAGGATGAGACAAAGGCCAACCAGATCGAATGTAGAGAAGAACCGATGAGAGCAAGGGATCACGAGCAGTTGCGGTACGAATTTGCTGAGCCGTTACAGGTGAGTCCGACAGGTGATCCATGAGTAAAATCATCTCTGGTGGTTGCTCTCCTTCTGGGGGGCACACAGGTAGAGGAAGTCTGCTGAGCGCATCAGCATTAGAATGTGAAAGAGTATCACGGAACTCCATGTCATATTGGTATGTAGACAGAAACAGCGACCAACGACGGATGCGAGCAGAAGCTTGTGAGGAGGTAGATCTCTGTGAGTTAAGAAGCGCGAGGAGAGGTTGGTGATCAGTATACAGTTTGAAATGATGCCCAATCAGATATTATGTGGAACTTTTTTACACCGAACACACAAGATAAACCCTCTTTTTCAAGTTGGGCATAATTCTTTTCAGACGTTGACAGTGAGCGTGAAGCGTAGGCAATAGGCCGTTCGGAACCATCAGGGTATTTGTGGGCTAGTACTGCCCCAATGCCTACTTCAGATGCATCGCATGAGAGTACAAGTGGGAGACTAGGATTCCAATGAACTTAAAAGGGTATCAGAAGTTAACAACTTCTTTGAATGCTCAAATGCTTTAGACTCAACCTCTGACCATCTCCACTTAGTGTTCTTACATAGCAAGTGATATAAAGGAGCGAGAACAGAATAAAGATTGGGGAGGTACTTACTATAGTAAGAGAGTAATCCCAGATACGACTTCAGCTGTCGAACATTCTGAGGAGTAGGTGCATTCTTGATGGCGTCTACCTTGTCTGGGAGAGGGTGAACTCCATCGGCATCTATTCGGTGGCCCAAAAATGACACCGAGGGAACCCCAAACTGACATTTAGCCTGTTGAGCTCGTAGTCCAGCTTTTTCTAGTCGAGAGAGTACCGCCTCCAACCTTCTTGCGTGCTCGTCGTCATTTGAACCAGCGATCAATATGTCATCAATATAGACAATGACTCCCTCTAACCCTTGTAGTAGGTTCTCCATGACACGCTGGAAAATTCCTGGTGCCGAGCTGATTCCAAATGGGAGACGGGTATAACGAAATAATCCCTTGTGAGTGTTGATCACCACAACCTTGCGTGAATTTTCTTCTAGAGGAACTTGTTGGTACGCTTGCGATAAGTCGATCTTCGAGAACACCTTTCCTCCTCCCAAGGAAGTGAACAGATCGTCGACTTTGGGGATGGGGTATCGGTCCAGCCTTGCAACAGGATTGACAGTCTGTTTAAAGTCACCACATATCCTCACAGACTTCTTGTCCTTTTTTAGTACTGGGACAATGGGGGATGCCCATTCCGAAAACTCTACTGCTTCTAGTGTGCCTTCTTGCACAAGCCTGTCAAGTTCTTTCTCGACCAGGTCTCGATATGCAT
>CAXHKC010000132.1:0-14435 GCA_964017065.1 Haliclona indistincta
GACTGTGCAGTGCGTCGTTGCTGATGAATGACCCTGACAGAATGGAGAAAATAAAAGCACCATGGCGACTGTACTTAGGAGGAGAGATGGAAGGCTGGGCACAGTTTGAAATTGCAGATCAATGTATCATCATCAAAGGAATCTCTGATTTTGCGGACGGCAAGAAAAATGACAAATGGCAGTTGACAGCAGCAAAAGCAGCCGTTAGCTATGCTCACTACATGTTGGAAAAATTTGGCTACATTAAATATGAACAAATCAAGACACCTAGCTTTTAATTGTGATCTAGGACATTAGGCAGCATTAGGCGTACACTGTACAAGACTAACCTTTATACTTGCATGAGCATGAATCCTCTGAATATTTATATTAAATTATTGGACATGTTTTAAAATGATTTTGAAGACAAAAATTAAAGCAGACTAGGCATTCAGTGCATTCGACCTAGATAACTAGGGTACAGTATAATGTGATGATGACAGTGGTATCTAAACATTTTAAACACAAGCAAGAGTTTATAACCTAAGAGTTTGTAACCAGCAATATGCCCCACAACATTGGGCATTTTCTATATCACAAGTTGATACAGCAGGGACAGTACAGTACAGTAGCACAGTAGGGACAGCATTGGTAATGATATTCACTGTTCTGTGATGATAATCACCACTGTGTAGGTACTCCCGGAACATGCACCCACTTGCATGCACCATAACACCACACATTTGGTTAAGGCCTGCTGTGCACGCCACAAACATTTCTTATGTCACATGACACACATGTAAAGTACAAAACTGAAGAACTCAAAATCAACTTGACAATAAAAATTAATAAATAATATTATTATGGTATGCCTATGACAATCAACCTCTACCTTGCAAACACAAGCTCGATGCAAATTAAGCATTAACTGAACAGTTCGCATACTCAACTATAACTATATGAACTAAGCTCGCCACATGTGAATAACTAGCCAACCATCTCGAAAATGCACAATGCCCAAATTTAACAATCCTTAGCCACAGCTTGAACTCTACCATATCTTTGAACGTATTCATGGGTGATGCTGGTCTAACACCACCCAAGGGAAAAAACCCAGAGATAAAACCTCTTTAGAGGACAAAATGCTCTGGTAAAACCCAAAGAAATATAAACCGCTCACACTACTGATACCACTGCATTCACACTGGTGCTCTCAAACACGCCTGGGAGGGTTTGTTTAGACAGGCTAAATAAGACCGTTGGTCAATCTCAAGCACTATGCCAACATCATAGTGCAGACCTGAAATTTTTTTTGCACCTGTGCAAACACAATAATTACAAAAATTGAATCACAATAATAGTAGCAGACAGAGTCCAGAGCCTTGCTCCATTTCAGCCTGCTTCTGCTATGATCACCTCATCTGTTGGTTGGTAACTGAGAGGAAAATACTCAAGAAAGATATAAAATGCATATCAGAACCCTCTTGCACACTAGGGTGGGAGGGTGGGACAAACTGAGTGGCTGCACGTTGCCTAGGAATGATTAACTATCATACCAATACACCTTATATACCAACACCCACGCATGCACCATACAATTATCCTACAATATTCGGGAGCATATTTCCTGTCTAATTCCTGTGTCAACCGACAGGAAAGTACATCTCCCGAACATGCACCATAACACCACACATTTGGTTAAGGCCTGCTGTGCACGCCACAAACATTTCTTATGTCACATGACACCTATAGGGTAAACAAAGAGAGGGTATACAGTGATCACATGACTGACAGTCAGAGCTCTAAGCTCTCTGATACCGACAGGAGAGCAGACATAGAGTCTTTAACATAGCCATCTTTGGCAGTTTCTGAACTCCACCTACCATGTCTCTTAAAGAGCCTATCTGGTATGCCTGCGTTGGCAGCTGCTGTGGCTCCACCTGCCCGAAGACTATGTAACCCAAATTGATTGGCGTCAAAACCGAGTGACTTTAGCTTGGCTAGAAACACCTCCCTCATCCGGGTGTAGCTTAGTGTACCCGAAGAGCGCAACTTTTCCCCTTTTTTGGTATGGACAATAGCACGAAACAACCTTGCCGATGACCCTGTAGAGATTCCTGCCATGAGCATATACCGCTCCATCATGGCCACGGGACAGGTGATCGTGCGGGTCCTAGCCACCACCACCGAGTCACCCTGCCGGTACTGGTCTGTCTTACTGGAAGTAATATGGACCGTCATGTGTTGCTCTGTAAACTGTATATCACAGCAACGCAAACCAGATAACTCATTGTATCGCAAAAATGCAGCAAATGAGAGCAATGCACCAGCTGCTAAACGGACATCAGATAGAGTCGGGGCGGTACCAAGGCTTTCAACCAAGGTGGTTAGCATACTAGCAGTAATAGGTTCCTTTTTGACCTTTGGCTTAGCTAGTTTGCGTTGTAAGCCAGCAAGAGTTGCCCGAACGAATGCTGAGGAGCTAATCGGTGGAAGGCCAGCAAGCTGGTGGGCCCAGCTGATTGCATTAACCGCCTCTTCAACGGATGCTCTGGAGTTAGTGGTATTAGCCACATGTTGCAGATAAAGTGCAAAATGGACCTCGTCTACTGGGAGAATTTTGACCTCAATTCGTTGCCCTGCCCAAGCTTTCCATTTCATAAATCCCCTCACATACTTGGTTGTTGTGCTGTTGGCCTTGTTTGAGGTCTGGGTCCTGTAAACTCTCAATAGTCTGCCACACACCCTTAGACAGGACATCTGTAAAATGTACAACAGAGCTAGATAACATTACATTTTTTCTAGACCAGGGCAGACACGTCTATGTAGACAACACCAGAGTAGCAGCTGTAGGCTTGGTCGCTGCTAGCATCCCTAGCTCTATGCACCATCGCATTATACTGGGCACATATGTGTACCATTGCCCAACCAGGCAGATGAGTGGACTGCCCAACTGGGCACATGAGTGTACCATTGCCCAACTGGGCACATGAGTGTACAATCGCCCAACTGGGGACTGGGCACATGAGTGTACCATCGCCCAACTGGGCACATGAGTGTACCTTCGCCCAACTGGGCACATGAGTGTACCATCGCCCAACTGGGCACATGAGTGTACCATCGCCCAACTGGGCACATGAGTGTACCATCGCCCAACTGGGCACATGAGTGTAACATCGCCCAACTGGGCACATGAGTATGCATAACCCCAAATGGGCAACAATTAACTGTCCAGCTCCACTGAGTGACATATTGCTAACCAATACGCTCAACACATTGAAAATCACAACACAAAGCTAATACTTTGGTATTTGGCACCTTATTGTTAAATAACACTGCACCTGAGCGCACAGGGACAAACAAGCCTTCTACTAAGGGTAACTCCATTACATGAGTAACATACTCCTCAAATTGATCACCAGATGGACAAATGATGGGCCAGAATGGAGCAGATGGCCAGTGAGGAACAATTAAAGTACCCTGAGCACCACATATTTGTGCATGTCGAATGACTCTAGGGATCAGTACAATTGGCGGACACCACCAATTGTTTTCACCTTGCCAATTAACCGTAAAAGCATCTACAGCTTCTGATCCCGGGTTCCAACAGCGACTATTGAATCTAGGTAACTGTGTATTATCATAGCTAGCAAATCTATCCACAGTATATGGACCCCACAATGCATCTAGCTGTTCAAAAACTTGTGGATTCAACATCCAATCATCAAAATCAACAATTCGGCTGAGATAATCAGCTTGTTCATTCAGTTCCCTGAGAACCCATTCGGGTTGCAGGTGTATGTGAGAGTTTATTGATAGAGCAAAAATCTTTAGGGCAATGTTTTGGAGATGTGGTTGGCGACTGCCAACTTGCAAAATGCGAACTACATTCTGGTTATCCGTAAACCATCGAATGCACAAATTAGCGAATTTCTTTTCGAGTGACTGTAGCACTCGCCAAACCGCAGTTAGCTCACGCCATGTAGAGCTCTGTTGACTTTCGCTGAGGCTCCATTGACCATAGGCTTCATAGTGACCATGCTCCACTACATACCCTCCATAGCCAGTGTCACTGGCATCTGAATATACTACCCTTACTGCTGAAGGAGATTGCCATATCGGTTGAGCTTTGTAGTCAGCGAGGCTAGTTGACCAGAATTCAAGCTCACTTCTTGCCTCTTCTGATAGTGTGAGCATACCACACCACGCCTGTCTAGATTCGAGTACTGCATATAAACTACGAGTCATAAAACGACTAACTGGACCTACAGCAAGGCCCATTGATATTATTCTACCCACAATACTAGCAAGGAATCTAGCCGAAAGCTTGGTTGTCCTAGTTGCCTGTGTAAGCATAGTTAACAGACTATCCAATTTTTCCTGTGGAACTTCTATATGACCGTGAGCTAAATCCAACACAAAACCTAACCATTGTAGACGCTGTGTAGGCTGCCAGATTGACTTCTCTGTGTTTGCTCGGAAACCTGCTTGCTCTAAAGTCGATTGTACTATTTTGCTGGCCCTAATTGCCTCTGTCTCACCTGCTGCAGCTCCTATACCATCATCTAGATACATAACAATTCTAATTCCTTTCCCCCGCCAGTAGCTGACTAGAGAACGAAGGAGCTTTGTAAACATGTAACATGCTGTAGATAAACCAAATGGTAAAACCGTAAACACATAGTATGCTCCCTGCCATGAAAAACCCAAATATTTTTGATGTACCATGGCAATGTCTACATGATGGTAACCAGATTTCAAGTCAAAAGAGAACAAAAAATCACCTTTTTCAAACAACAACATTGCAACTCTCAGGTCCTCATACTTAAACTTCTGCTTCCACAAAAACCTATTCAGGTGGCGTAGGTTGATCACCAAACGCTTTTTACCACTACTGCTTTCAACCACTGACAATGGACTACAGATATAAGGCACCTCTAGCACCTGCCTTACACATCGGTTCCTAATCAACTCTGACAAACTTTGCTGAACAAAATCAGCGTTAGCAATTGCTGATTGCTGGTTACATTGACTAATAGGAGTTGGCTCACTTTTCAATGGGAGGATATAACCCGATTCAATAGTACACAGTACTGAACTGGGGGCTTTCAACACATCTTTCCAGAACAATATTTTTTCCTTCAGTCTACCTTGGACAAACAAATCAATAAGCTCTGAGCTCCCAACCTCAGCCTCCCATGTTCGTCTATTCATAAGGGGTTCATCGGGATTCTCAACGGAGTCATCAACATAATCATCAACACTTTCTACCGACTCCTCAACATACACTGAAGAACTCTCACATTCACTACTACATGCATTAAATAAAGGATACCACTTCTTGTTGCCGGGTTGTCCTTCAATCTTGGAACAGAAGCTGCGGAGATGGCCCATCTCGCCGCAGCCGAAACAGGGTCCTAGTCCTCCAGACCGGGTCTTGGCAACTGCCGGAATGAATCCAGGACGCCTGGGTACCTGGGTAGGCGCGGCTGAGGGAAGACCGAGAGGGGCTGCAGGACGCTTTGCAGGGGCGACTCAGACACTCGGCCTGATGTTGCTCGCTTGCGCTTGGCTGCTTTCCTCTCCGCGGTCTTTTCAGCCTTCTCAATTCTCTTTTCGTCGTCCGAATTGTCCGCCAATTCATCGGCGGTATATTCTGCTACCACACTCCAGCCAAACTCCGATCTATCTGCTATCTTAATCAATTTCTGTCTCTCTGTTAACAACTTTCTACCTTCTTCCAATACTGCTTTCGCTCTCTCCACTGGTTTTGATGGGTGACTTATCCCGTCTAGCTCCCCAATGGCCTCCTCTACAGCATCCTCAACCTGTGCATTGAATTTCGCTTGTGCTTCATTGCCTTTCTTCTTGAATATAAACGGTTTCTCAGCAGCCTTGGATTTCTTCACCGCCTTCGACGCTGCCTCCTCCTGGCTTAGGCATACTTGATCCTGGAAAGCAGCCAGCTTATCGTCTAGTCTGGACTGGGTCGCCTGTATCGCGTCCATTAGCTTGGCGAACTGGTCGCCAGTGATAGCCGGTGGTGACAGTATGCTCGCGCTTGCTCCAGTGACAGTTGTGATGGTCGTACATGTACCACTGGAGGAAGGCGGATGACTACTGGCAGTAATGTCGTAGTGCCAGTAGTGCTAGACGAAGACATGACTAGAAACTTGAATAGAATAGAACTTGTGACTTGTAGATTGAAACAAACTGAGTGGCTGCACGTTGCCTAGGAATGATTAACTATCATACCTGTACACCTTATATACCAACACCCACGCATGCACCATGCAATTATCCTACAATATTCGGGAGCATATTTCCTGTCTAAATATAAGTTAGACGCGGAGGCCATGGGATCTACGCTGTTTAGAAACCGAGGCGGGCTTGTTGTGACGACCGAGCGTAGCGAGGTCGTTGCTAAGCCCGCCGAGGTTTCTATACCGCGTAGATCCCATTGGCCTCCGCGTCTAACTTTTTTAGAGTATAGCCACGAGTAGCTAAGCAACACTCACACGACGGATTTTGTAAACAAAGAAATGGCGTTTGTGTTTGTAAAGACGAAGCGTGCTAAAGCAAGTTGTTTCTTACGTGGCTCCGAACAGCGAAAGGGCAATCTTCGATGGCGACAACACTTATCAGCACTCTTACACAAAATTTAAAGCCAAACGAACGGTAAGTCAAGCGCCTCTAGCATTAACCTGTCCACACAGAAGCTCGTGGGGTCGCCAGCCATGATAACTTGCAAGCTCCACCCTGTCTTTGAAACTCCTCCCCTGCCACATGCATGCTGTGCGCGGACTCGCAAGTCGCGACTGCACTGACGATCGAAAGCGACCATCATTTTTAGTTCGCATCCACTCGCGGTCTATCTGCGCTACTTGTCAACTAGTCGTCCGGCGCTCTTGTTTATGATAGTCTTTTCGTTATGCAGAACAGACTATCATAAAGAGACCTCTTGTCATAGCTGACAGTGACTCTGACTAGATCTAGAAAGTAAAAACACTCATTTTGCTATTATCATCATTTTTTACTTATGTTATTTCCCGGTCAAATAAACCAATCCAATACCTGACTACTACGAGTTACCACTTGATTACTACGAGAATAGCTGGCTACTACGTGGTGTAGTAGCCAGTCTCTAATCAATTTCATTGGTTAACATCATCACACTATACTCTAATTCCTGTGTCAACCGACAGGAAAGTAGAGTAATAAGCCTTTCCCATGAAATTAATTGGTAGCGTTAATTAAACGTGACGTCACTTCCGGAGTCCCAAAGCAACTCCACTAGCGGCTGTAATGTATGGGAGTGATTGAGAAAATGGTCGAACTTTGAGCTTACCGTACTCGAGCTGGGTTTTGATTATTCTTGCTAAAATCGGGTAACTTCGAGTGCACAAGCCTGGCTATTAATACGAACTAAAATCAGCACGATCGTGCTTGGTTGAACGGCAAAACAGCGATGCCAGAAATAGCTGTATAACTGGAAGGAACACGTTACTGAAAGAAGCACAGGTTTGTGGAAGCGCCAACCATATGCGAGCAGTTCCGCTTTGTCGGTGTAGAGTGTTTAGCGCCTGTAAGCAACGGTATAACGAAGGCAAAGACGAGGATAAGCTTGCTACCGCGTACGGGTAGCGTGGCGTGTTGGTAGTCACGAACAACGGTTGTTTACAGCGGGAAGAACACTAGTACAGCTTGCTACAACGTTAAGCAGAAGTGCAGTAGTGTGCAGCGCCGGCAGTCATTGTCGTTAGTGAAGTGAAACAAAAATGAGTGAACGCTACAGCATGCATCTATGTACCCTGCAGCGCTGGTTGTCAACGTAGATCGCGTGTGAAATTAATAGTAAAGATTAGCCAAAGTACTGCCAATTACACTAGCGGAGTTTTAAAACTTGTGCCTGAAAGGTGTAAGAGCACGCGCAGTCTGAAGTTCGCCTATTTTAGGTTATTTTCTCAATCACTCCCATACATAACAGCCGCTGGGCGGAGCTAAATGGGACTCCGGAAGTGAATTAACGCTTCATTAACGCTTAATTACATTCCTTAGCCCGTTATTGGGAAAGGCTTATTGATTAAACTTCGTCCGGTATCAATAATCGGCAATCCGTATGCCGAGAGAAAAAAGGCTTTCCAGTTCGTGACTGTATGTTTTAAGAGCTGTTCATGTCCCTACAAAGTAGTGATAATTATAAGCGCTGGCCTTTCCCAGAGACGGAACTGTGATACAAAGGAAGACTCTGACGAATAATATCAATCTTCGTCATACAGGGACTTAACTCCGTCTTTGTGATTTATTGCTTAGCCGCAGCTGGCGCTGCTAACAAAAACACTTGCATGCAACTCCCACTAGATAGCTCTACAAGGAAGCACAACGGCGCCAAACTGCAAAGCGTCCTCTTTCCTGTAAGGCATGACGAATTTACGAACGAAAATTGCTGACTATGCGTTTTATGTCAAAGATATTAGTGAAAATATTATAATTTTTAATGAGTGAGGATTTGAAAGTGCTGAATAATAGTTCAGATCTTCCTGTTGACAACTGTAAAAATCAATAAACATGATTGTTTGAGGCTCCTCTTATTAACGTAGTGGTGTTACACGTACTCAGTGAAGAATGAAGTCGAAGACTTCTGTTGGTAAATTGAAAATAATTGTTAACCAAAATATCATGTGATATGTGCTTGTCAGACTCAGACAGCTCTAGTGGTGTTACACGTACTTAGCGAGGAATGAAGTCGATGATTTCTGTTGGTATGTTGAAATTAATATCATATTATATGAGCTTGTCAGATTCAGACAGCTCTTGACTAGTGGTGTTACATACTCAGCGAGGAATGAAGTTAAAATCTCCTGTTGGTATGTTGAAATTGTTAACCAAAATATCACTACTTGTAAACACATGCAGATTCAGACCTAAAACTATACAAGACCATGTTAATAAGACGAGGTACATAAACAATGAAATTATCCTCAAACAATCATGTTTATTGATTTTTTACAGTTGTCAACAGGAAGATCTGAACTATTATTTAGCACTTTCAAATCCTCACTCATTAAAAATTATAATATTTTCACTAATATTTTTGACATAAAACGCATAGTCAGCAATTTTCGTTCGTAAATTCGTCATGCCTTACAGGAAAGAGGACGCTTTGCAGTTTGGCGCCGTTGTGCTTCCTTGTAGAGCTATCTAGTGGGAGTTGCATGCAAGTGTTTTTGTTAGCAGCGCCAGCTGCGGCTAAGCAATAAATCACAAAGACGGAGTTATGTCCCTGTATGACGAAGATTGATATTATTCGTCAGAGTCTTCCTTTGTATCACAGTTCCGTCTCTGGGAAAGGCCAGCGCTTATAATTATCACTACTTTGTAGGGACATGAACAGCTCTTAAAACATACAGTCACGAACTGGAAAGTCTTTTTTCTCTCGGCATACGGATTGCCGATTATTGATACCGGACGAAGTTTAATCAATTACTCTACATAACTTGTGATGTAGAAAAAGCCCAATATTGCCGGTTACACACTCTTAGGTTATTAACTCTTGACACAAGCTATAGTTGTATGCACAACCCTTCCACCACCTCAACCTTTCCAGAAGAGCATCGATCTAAATGGTGTACACAACAGAAATAGTACAGTACTAAGCATTTTTAAGATAGGGAGTTGACTTACAGTAGCTGGCACTCCGTCTACTTGCATGTCTTCCTCCATGATTAGAAACAATGAATTGTGTTTCACTGCCTCTCGGGCATCTTCAGCTGTTAAAATCCCCTTCGGCAATTTTGTCAAGCGGCACAACCGGTCCAAACTCGTCCATGTCAGACTAGGATCTTTCACAATAGATGAGTAGTGATTTTGACTCTTTATGACAAACGATGACTGAGCTCCAGTGTCAGAAAAGTTAGCAAATGTGATGTGTGGTGGAAAGGTGAAGTTGTTCATAAACATCGGTAGTCTCTTCGAGGAGTAGGAGCTCAAGATCATACAAGTGCTAAGCTTTGTGCATGCTGTGGTGACAGAGAAGAACTGAACTTGAGGTTACTATCTAGACCCTCTAGTGGAAAAATCCTTAATACTGATCAAATGAGCATACTACACTACATGTACTAAAGTTACATCACCAAAATTTAGTTCACATACCTCTGGCACTGGCTTCTTCTCCATCATCGTGTGCCAATCGTTGAGTTCCCATTGGAGCCACACCTACAGGGAATGCCACCTTCTCTCCTAACAATGAAAGACTCATGTCCAGCTTTGAAACATCTCGCAACATGCGAGGACGCAGACGGTACCTGCATTATACATGATACCAGTTCAATGACAATCAATGTTTATATACATGTAGTACGATAAAGAATATATTTATCTTCAAATTTAAATGACATGTATTATGTACCTGCTACAAGCCTCTATGTATTATGTACCTGCTATAAGCCTCTGTATTATGTACCTGCTATAAGCCTCTATATAATTATTATTACATAGTACGTCATCTTTCACCAATCGGATTGCTCTATTCGAGGGCATTAATGTAGGTTATTGACCGCGCGTAGCGTCTTCTATAGCAACAGACCGTTGCGTCTTTGCGAGTTTGAAAAATTCGCGATGTTATTGCGCTCTCAGTGATGAACTATGTAATAAATCATTTATTACCCTACACAAATCGGGCAATAACCGACATTAATGACCTCGGGAAAGTCGGTTGCCCTCGTACAGTCTCGGGCTGCGCCCTCGACCGTTACTCGGGAAACCGACTTTCCCGCGGTCATTAATGTCGGTTATTGCCCTCGCGTGAGGGCAATAACTAATACTTATGTACCTGCTATAAGCCTCTATGTATTATGTACCTGCTATAAGCCTCTATGTATTATGTACCTGCTATAAGCCTCTATGGATTATGTACCTGCTATAAGCCTCTATGTATAATGTACCTACTATAAGCCTCTATGTTGTCTTTAAGAGTCTGTTCATTCATGGCACCTGTCGAGTGGAAACACCATGTGTTCGTATCCAAGGCATGTTCTTCAAAGTCTTGTAAACAAAACATCGTGATACTGATAAATGTTATAAAACACTTTAGAATAAGTCATCAATGAAGAGTAGTAAGTAATAGATCAAGCCTCATTATTCTGTGTTTGCTAAATTCACATGTGAGCAGAGAATTGGACATACAGTCAGTACACACACATATTAGGAGGAATAACTGTATGTTGTTCAGTTTACATGAAGTCACAGTATGGTACCCTATGGATAGTACATAGTTATTGTGTTCACGTAACTGTTACACAGCTAACTAGGAAGCTATAGTATAGTCTAGGGAGGTCATGACTAGCTAGAGTTCATGCAGCAGACACCGTAAGCTACACATGAGCTCCTAATCACTCTTTAGTTAGTGTTTATAAACAACCACTGTCTACTAACACTCACATCTGATCCTAGTCTCGTCTCTGAATCCCACAGCAGATCCGTAAAGAGAACTGGATCTCGGTCATGCATGCATGCACACGCCCTGGGGGTGTGGCTGGTTTATTTCCAGCTGTGCGAAACATCATTGCGACTACAGACTTTCCTCTGTACACAGCTCGTCACTCCCAGCACAGTGCTGTTTGGACTGTTCCAGGGTTCTCTATACACCGCTTCTGCATTGCTTGTGCTACAGAACGACTCGAGAGCGCCGACGAGCTGGGAATTCACGTGAAGAAAGTGCTCAACGAGTTCCAGGCTCTCCTCAGCGCCACAAACGAGAAAGGAACCTTCGTGAAAACCATCACTTCAAACGCAAAAATAACAGAGCATCTCAGCAACGTGCTGTTCGGTCAGTGAATGTGTGTACAGAATTGAATTCCTCATGTACAGCTGCAAGTACTTAGTAGTCTCATTCAGCTGTACATCTTACTGATTCTTTTGCTCATGCATGCAGGACTTCTATCCAGACCTGATTCCAGTGATGTTCTTCTCACTGTACAAGGTTGGTAGCTGTAGTTTATCATGTACATGATGCGGTCATAATGTTACTCGTACTAAGTTGATCATGTCTAGCTTTGTATGTATGTATATACTGAGTTATGTATGCTGTTACCAAAATAATAGAAATGCTCGTTATCTCTTTTCTTCAGTACTGACTGGTCTCTGTCATGTGACTAGTGTTGATAGTGACTTGAGACACAAGATGGTCTTCAAGTGTGTGCAATTTGTGAGTTGATATTACTGATTGAGTGAGGGTTCTGTGTTTCTTCTCATCTCAAGATAATGGGTAGTCATAACTTCACTACCTCTCTCGGTCATCTTGCTCTTCTCGGTCAGCTGCTTCACTCCACTCCTCATCTCTGCTCTCAGCTCATTCAGTCTGCTGGTAAGTATAGCTAGTTAGTGAACATGAGTATGTCAGAGACTTACCGTATAGCGAGAAATTTTTGCAAATACACAAGACAGAGGATTTCACGAATCAAATCAACGCTATTAGCTTACCTTTGTCATCTAAAACAGACATTCAAAATTCTCGAATAGTCTGTAATCCACAAAATTTTCTCCCTCAAAATTTTCCCGCTATAATTGCACAAAATTTAAATAAATTTGTTTCATTGTCTTTTATTAACCCTTGGTGCATGTGCGAGGGTTATTTTGTGAATCAATGATCTACCCTTGCATTGTTGACATTGTGAGAAAATTAATCGAGTGTAGTTTTGTTGTCTCAATGTGTTCCTGAGAGATTTGTGTGCGGAAGTTTAGCTGTTAAATTAATCATTGCTGGTCGGCAATGATTAATTTATGATCAAATTTCTGTCCTTACCAGTTTTGCACAAAATGTGTGGGAGTGTGCTGACACTTATCCACCTCAAACCTGTGATGACAACAGAAGCTTGCACTAATAATCTCGAGCACTACAGTGCAACCTCGATTTAATCGAACAGGTCTGGTCACATGAAAATCAAATTCATTCAGATAGTAAAACAACATGTGGATGGATTCTGTTGGCAATAATTGTTAATGAGATTCATAAGCTTGTAATTGCATTCACAACCAATTTTCTGCCCGGATAAATGAGGGTTCTGATAAACGGGGGTTCCGATAATTAAGTATTAGTGTCACTAATACTTAATTAGAATGAATTATCGTACCGATACGTGAGACAACAGTACGACATGATCCCTCATACTAATGCTGGACTGCTGTGAAATTATAACAGAAGTTATTCAAAAAATAAAAATTAATGCACAAACACAAACTTTAAAAATAAAAGGTACAAAACAGATATTCCTTTACTGCTGGTAGCACTTGTAAGTGATTACTCCATTGTCGTCACTAATGTACAGTCGATCTTTATCAGAAGTTATGCAACGAGGACGATCAAAACTACTGCCATCACTATTACCAATGTATCCTAGAAACTGTCCACTAGTATTATAAACACACACTGTATTATTAACGTAGTCAGTAACATAAAGTATGTTATTACTGTCAATACACAAACCACGTGGTGAACCACCTTTCACACTAAAGTCAGATAGAAAAGTACCCTCTGGGGTGAACTTCTGGATTCGATGGTTGCCATAGTCACTGACATACATCATTCCATCTTGATCAATAGCTATTCCATATGGTCGGTTCAGTTCTCCTGGTTTCAGTGGTTTGTCTCCTTTGCTACCAAAGCAATGTGAGTAGCTCAGATCAGGATTGAGGACCTGGATACGATAGTTCCACTTATCGGTGACAAAGATGTTTCCATTTTGATGAACAGCTATATCATATGGCTCGTTAAACTGTAGTGGTTCAGATCCTCTGGAGCCAACAACAGCTACAAAGCCACCTTCTATTGTCAACACTTGCAAGCGGTTATTAAAAGCATCAGCTACTATAATGTGACCATCCTGTGTCAATGCCACTCCTTCTGGTGTATTGAATTCTCCTTGTTTTGAGCCAAACTTTCCAAACCTATTAATCACCTCTCCACTATCAGTATTGATGATGGAGATACGGTATTCCGACCATGCAGTCACAATGAGGTGACCTTCCTGTGAGATGACCATTCCCCTAGGGTATAATAGTTGTGTGAAATATGTGATTTTTGCCTTTTTTGGTTCATATCTGCTGCCAGCTGTAATAAACAATTAAAAGTTAGTATGTTCAAGATAAAAGTGCATGAATAACAAATCAGTTTACCGTAGATAGATACATTTTTGGCATTAGAATATTTCCGTCGTCCATCATTGCAATGAAAATTAAACACACGAAAATTTAACAGATCAAAATTTTATAGATGAAATTTCCTGATCTACTGTACTAGCTGGTGCATTATTAGGGTGCATTGCTAGTTAAGTTATGGAATGATGTATGTTTTGCTGCAGCGCTCAATATACTTGCAATGAAAAAGTGTTCATTATTAGGGATATCTCACGTCAGGAGCACATGAACAGAAGGAGCGTGCAACTGTAAACCGCGCGTTA
>CAXHKC010000137.1:0-16000 GCA_964017065.1 Haliclona indistincta
GTCAACACGCCATCTTGCCACAACTTCCTGGCTACTACTGCAGGATCGATTACTTCCTCGATTTTATTATAGAATCGTCTTAAAACGTTCGACTCGTACGCGTCATGATCAGTTGGTGAATTCGTTGCCATCACTCAGTACTCCGAGCAAGGAGCCACACCCTTGCGTCATAGAGAAAACAACAAGGCATACTCAAGTTAATGAGATTCATTACATCGTATTCATGAGCTTGATCACAGCTAAACAACAGCATAAAAATGAGCCTCTACAATAGAGATTCATGATCAATCTTGGTGATGATTCAAGCTGTGTCAGTTGCTCATTTGTGAGTCAATGGCAGTAGCTACCCAGTCACTATGCTGTGCACTGATCAGCGGCTTGAAGGAGGACGCAGTCCAATGAAGTAATTGACGGTTGTAAATAACTAGACTGAGGTATCAGTGTTTAGGAGGACGCAGTCCGATGAAGTAGTTGACAGTTGTAAATAACTAGATGTGTCTGTGTTTTGGAGGACGCAGTCCGATGAAGTAATTGACGGTTGTAAGAGGTATAGGAAGAGGATTCCGCAACTGTCAGTTGCACGTCATCGCAGCAAGCCGCTGATGTAGGGATACTTGGAATTTTACATTTGCAAGCATCATCTCATCTTGTTCCTTTACTTTTGCAAGAATCATCCCATCTTGTTCCTTTACTTTTGCAAGCAGCATCCCATCTTGTTCCTTTACTTTTGCAAGCATCATCCCATCTTGTTCTTTACTTTTGCAAGCAGCATCCCATCTTGTTCCTTTACTTTTGCAAGAATCATACCATCTTGTTCCTTTGCTTTTGCAAGTGTCATCCCTACACTTTTTAGTGTTTTTTATTAAAACTTTTTTACTTTACTTTGTTCATAATCACAATACAATCAAAGTTTGTATTCCAGAAGTGCTTTAGCAATTTATTTTTTCTAATTAAGTTCGATTTTCAGCAAAATTTTAAGCATTGTATAGGGCTTTGTATTGCAACAAGTAAAACACCACAAAACCCTGTAAAACAGCTATGGCATGATTGATCTATTGTCAACTGGCTTCAACAAGAAAGGTTACTTTACATAAAATCTGATTATCTTCTATCATTGATTCAAGAACACAAAATTATGTCAGTTGGCTTGTGTGATCAAAGCATAAATTATTCACATTGTATTGAATAGTTGAAATTCTTGACATCATCAACATACATGTAGATTCAATAAGCAGCTATCTTAACCCTTTAACCCCTATTGTCGCCTTTTGGCGACATACATACTTCAGACACCATAACTTTATCAAAAAGTGTTAAAATACTCCGAAATTAAGCCAAATTGAAGAATACAAATAACCGCATAAAATTGACCGGTTTTCGGCGCGCCCCCTGCGCTAAACGTATCGGCTTCGGCATTTCTATGGCTTCAATGCAAAATTCACAACATTTTAGGAAAAACAAAATGGCTGCCAAGAAAATTGGGACATTTTACGGCTTCAAGGTGCTCGGAAACACATTTTTGGACATTCTCTATGATCTGGGCTACATTTTGCACTCACCAAAACCACTGCTATTTGTGTGTACTTTTCAGTGTCCAGCCCCAAAGTACCAACTTTGAGCAAAATTTGACGAGGCCGTTGCACTTTATCGGCTTCACTTTCGAAGTGGGAGGGGCATATCGACTGACTTGAGTGTGGGCAATTGCGGCTACTCACTGGCGTAAAAGGACGCAAATTTGAGACCAGTAGCACAAAAGACACACGAGATATTCATGAGAGAAGTGGTCAGCACTTACGAGGTTAAAATTTCAGCAAGATAATTTAGTAATTAAAGGGTTAAGTCATCAAACAGCTAGCCCAAGTCTTCTCAATGTGTTAATTGGTGTCCAAGTAGTACCCATTTACGCCCATTTTTTTAATAAGGCTTGCAAACTATAGTTTGCAAGCCTTATTAAAAAAAATTATTGCTCTTTCATATGATCCTTGATTTAAAAAACTTCCAAATTTCATATAACCTTCCCAATTGTGTCCCAACATGAAATTTGGAAGTTTTTTAAATCAAAGATCAAAGTTTGTGGGCGTGGCTAAATAGTTATGACATGCAATGCACTATGTGTTGCACATCATACGAAAGAGCAATTATTCAGCTTCAATGTGATGTTTTTAGTTTGCTGATAGGACAAAATAAGACGAAGTTATAAATAGTTAAACAGCAAGTAGTAGGAAATATTGTCAAAAATGCAATCAGGGTTTTAAAAGAAACCATAAAAGGTATCAAGCTGAAACTTGTTATGGAATCATATGACCATGAGGGGTCCAACAATGCCAAGTTTCGAGAAAATCCCAGGTGGTCATGCCAAAAATTAAAGTTGTTGAAATGATATGGAATGACCTAATTGCTATCATCTGTATACTAAAACATTGTTTTATAGCCTCGTAAGCAGGCACCTTGGTACATGGCTAGGATACATAAGTAATGGTACTATTTATTGTTGACCCAACAAGGACTAATTGTTAATGTTCAACAGCTAGCAAAACCAGTCAATCACAAATGAAACCAGGCAAGTACCATAACCCTCGCGCATGCCTCAAGGGTTAACAACCTAACTAACAATGGAAAGTGTCACAAATGCACTGTTCCTTTTGCATGATGAGTAGCTATAATATGTGTGATACAAAATGCTGTGCACGGTGAATTCCTTTGGCTCTTTGAAATCTGTCATGGAGCATGTGGTAATTGATAATGGAAGATTGGCTTATTGCTACCATATCTATACGACATGTAGAACTATCAATGGGGTGAATTTATATACGGACAGTCCAATTTGCACTGAAGAAATCGTTTTAATGTTCTGTGTACGTTAATTCTCTACATTTCATCAAAAATTATTACATATCATAGCACCAACAACACATGTACATCAAAAATAATGATAAATGAGCAAACATAAATCACTTATAATACTTTGATGAGTGCACTGGATATTGAAAACATGCTAGTACTTTATGATCACCAATTGGTATACGAAGTGATGAAATGACATTATACATCACTAATGTGTTGATAGAGACATATCTGTTTCTCATTCCTTCAATTCTTAACAAATCACCATCTCTATAAACATTCAGACCGATCACTTTCCTCCGTAACCTGAAAAACAATTGTTCACATCTTCAAGAGTATACATGTATATTCCTTGATTACTGTAGCAACCAATGGCTGGACTCAGGTTAGAAACTAAAACACTAAAACACTAACGAAAAATCGAAAACGATCATTTTTATTTTACCGTAAATCGGGAAATTTTCGTTGTTAAAATATTTCCTGGGTAGGGTCAACCACGAAAATTAAACATACGAAAATTTATAAACACATGTGTGGCAAGTTACGAGTTGTATGATGCTCAAGAGCTTGGCTGCAGTTGAAATACTGTCTGTCTGGAGTTACTTTTCAGCCAGCGACGGTGAGCGACCTTCTACTTGGTTGTCAAAAGCATCTCTGATCTAGCGTCCCTGACGATTGCCAGCGCCTGGTCTGGCGAACAAATCATGGGCACGGGATTCTTTCATTCAGCTGGCTTGCTCCTACACTCTTGTATCATGTGACACAAAAACCACGAATACAAGCATCTTTACAGCTGTCAGCAGCAACATTCATGCAGTGTTGTCACTGTTGTCTAGAAAACTGTCAACTGTGTACACTCGCTTACACGTTGATAAATTTTCGATGTTAAAATATTTTCGTGGGGCAGGTATACCCACGAAAATATTTTAACACACGAAAATTTTGTTACACGAAAATTTCCCGATTTACGGTATATGCTCATTGCTATGTATTTCTAATCTCGTGTTTAATAGCTTGATCATAGCAAAAACGTTACAGCAACAAAACTTTGACGTTTCGACCACATGGGCCTTCTTCAGAATACTCAAAACACGTGTACAGTGTAGATAAGAAAAGGAAAAATTTTAGGAAAGAAAGAAAATTTTAGAGAAGAAGGAAAATTTTTAAAGATAAAAGAAATGACTCCGAGATACTTTAACAGCATACTTGTGTTCTTGTATTCTCTTCTCTAGTGTCCTCTTAGTTTCTCCTATATAGCCAACTTCACAATCATGACATGGGATATTGTACATTAACACCCTAGCTTCTTCTTTAAAGCTGGCGTCCTGGACTTTACCCTCGTTAAAGTCTGTCTTAAGGTACCTTTTGACTTGAACACTGCTCCTACACCAATTTTTCTGCATGCAACCTCAATCTTTTCGGAGATACCCTGCACATAGGGTAGGAAAAGGGTAGGTGGTTTGTCCTCTTGACCTCTTTTTCTTGTTTGTTCTTTCTCTCTCAGATTATATGTGATCAGATGTTGCGGATATCCATTCATTCTGAACGCATTGTTAAGATGCTTCATTTCTTCTTGTATCACTTCCTGATCACAAATCTTCCTTGCTCTCTCCGCTAAACACCATATATTTCCGGATTTTACACATAGATGATCGTGAGAAAAAAATGGTGTGTATCTTTTCGTGTTGGTAGGTTTTCTGTAAACCGATGTTGTAAATTTATCTCCTCTTGTTATTAGGACATCAAGAAAACTAATTTTATTGTCATGTTCCTCCTCCCTTGTGAATTTTATCTTAGGATGTTGTTTATTGAGGTGTTTGTGAAATTTGTCGAGAGTATCAGGGCCATGTTTGCACAAAATGAATGTATCGTCAATGTATCTCCGCCACATCAGGGGTTTCAATTCAGCAGAACACAAAACTTCGTCTTCAAATCTTTCCACATATATGTTGGCTACTACGGGTGACAAAGGAGAACCATTGCCGCTCCATCTACCTGTTCATAGAACTCATCCTCAAACATAAAATATGTCGTTGTCAATCATATTCTGATCAATTCACAGATCACGTCTGCAGTCATTGTCGTTATAGTTCTTCTAAAGTGTCGTCATTGTGTAGTAAGTCAGAAATGTACATCATGGTTTCTTTGAGTGGAACCTCTAAAATTTTCTTTCTTTCCTAAATTTTTTTCTTTTCTTATCTACACTGTACACGTGTTTTGAGTATTCTGAAGAAGGCCCATGTGGTCGAAACGTCAAAGTTTTGTTGCTGTAACGTTTTTGCTATGATCAAGCTATTAAACACGAGATTATTTTTATGCTAGCAAGCAGAAAAAATTAATAGGAATGGAGAATACACATTTATCGTTATAAATTATTTGTAATTAGACGGTAATAATAACTTTTATGGCTAACTTAAAGAAGTAAATTCTAAGTGTAGTCACCTGATACTGTTTGGTACTACTTACACAATATCCACTGTGAAAAGGTGATTGGGACCTGACAGGTCAGTTGCTCTCACTAGGAATGTCTCATCTATCCTCCCTCTCAGCAACCTCTCTGACTCCTCCTTACTGAGCTGTCTGCAGAGCCATGTGCTCTCATCATGGTGAGGGTAATGCTTGGGAAGTGATGCCACATCACTGAATGTGAACCGCTGTAGAATTAAGATATTGCTTTGTACTATGATACATAGTGTTTCCAAAGCATGCCTACTCAGCATGCGTTGAGCATTATGGTATTCACATCATGAATTTACTTGACACACACTCACTGGTATGATAGAAGGAATATCTGATGGTAGGTTAGCAAGAGTATCTCTGCAGATAGTGAGAAGTGATAAACACAAACAACATTACTGATAGCTCACTTGTCAGGAAATAGTCGATTGGTCAGTGTAACTGATATTGTTCCTTCATTTATGGTAAACCCTGTTCTTACAAGAACTGCTACACAGTGTTCAACAGATGTGTATATTTCATTATTGAGTGATCCATAGCAGTGTCCTCTTTTGTAGATAGGTACATGCTCAACCCTCCCATTGACACTGTACAAACAATAAACACCAGTTACCATGGTGACATGTATTACTCACACGACACAGATATCATGTGTGTTGATTGATGATGATGATGGATCAGTAGCAGTTTCCCCACTCCTCTCTCTGACAAGAAATGTTCCATCTGGTTTATAAGTCAAGATATACTCAGCCTCATCTACTGTGATCTGCCATATTGAGCTGGAGGGCTCACTCTGGGTATGTCGACAACCATTATGTACTATACCATCATCAGTAACACCATCACTCACAGCACTGGAGTGTGCCATATTCTTCATCCTGTTGCCACTATGATCATTGTCTTGGTCATCTGCAGTTAGTACGATAACAAGTAAAAATTTATACATTAAATATTAGGGAGGCACGGTAGTGACTCCCTATGTAGGGATGAACGAGAAAACAAGATGGCGGCTACATACAATGTATTAGCCGCCATCTTGTACATACATACAATGTATTAGCCGCCATCAATGTACATACATACAATGTATGTACAGCGTTCAAACGCTGATATATCGCCTGGTGATGAATTGTAAACGTCCAAAGAACTTAGATCTGCTCTCTGGCATTGCCCCATCTTATACAGTAGCAAGGATATTGCTCGAAATTGTTACTAAAGTGACGAACCTGGAAACGGTGGAAATCGAGTTTCGTTGTCTTCTTCTTCTTCTTTCTTCAGCGTGCCTAGCGCCCTTACGCGAGCAGTACCGAGACAAAAACACCCACAAACAGTCGAGAAATTCTCCTGGCAGGTGCCTTTTGAACTTTGTTTTTAGCGAAACGGCGATATAAAGTCTGCGATTTCTCGATCGTTATCCATTGTCAGCAGTGTTCGACGCCATTATTGTGATTGCGCAATACACACGTGACCAAGCAGTGTTTAGCGCACATAACCAAGCACCAGCCTGAGTATCGACGCCCCATATCAATCACGGAGAACACATAATTTATTTGTCTGGAGTCTTCGAAGAACGGTAAGCTCGTGAAGGATTACTATTCTGTGCTTGCCACATTATTATAACCTCCGTCGTATAGGTCTACAAACAAGTGTGGGTGGGGCTCGTATGCACTGCTTAGGCGAGCTGATAATTATGCTGTAATAATAATAAAGAAAAGGCATCAACAACAGCAAAAGTAAACTAATGGTGGAAACAAAGACGGCTCAGTACATGCATGATATTGAACTGCACTTCAGTGAAAAAGAAAAAAGGACACAAACAAGAAAATTAAAAAGATTTCTATCGATATCAAAAGGATGTAGTGATGAGGAAATACACCACTGGTCCACAATGTAAACCAACAAGGAACAAGCATGGAATGGTAACACGATTGACTTGCTAACAGACCATAGATCCCTAAATCAGTGGCTGTACATAAGACCAATCTTTTATCTCAAGCTGAATGTATGTCAGGTGTCAGTCAACAGCAATTAGCTGAAATAGCTATAGTCAACCTCAGCAGCCACTGATGTAGGGATCTATGGTCTGTTAGCAAGTCAATCGTGTTACCATTCCATGCTTGTTCCTTGTTGGTTTACATTATGGACCAGTGGTATATTTCCTCATCACTACATCCTTTTGATTTCGATAGAAATCTTTTTAATTTTTTTGTAACTATAGTGTCCAGTGCATCACAATGTGTATCCTTAAATAAAAAATAGTGAGCATTACATGAAAAGATCACCTTTTAACTGAAGAGCAATGGTTAGTTGAAGGACAAGATCTTTCACAAGTGATATCTGATGATCAAAATCTAAAGTGACACAGTTTCTATGATAACATATCCTCACCTCATTTTGATCACTGGTGTCCACTACCATAGTGTCTCCTACCCTAAGGTAGGTGACATTGCTGTCCACCAGCAGCTCCCTGTTCTTTTGTGCTAGCCTCACTAGTTCGGTCATTAGATACTGTGGAGCACAGCAGATTACCCGTACACTCCCTCCTCTAACCACAATGATGTGAACATAGATATTCTGTTCCTCAAAGGCTTGTTGGAGAAGATCTTGTATATCAGAGAGTGTCTTCTCTGCTGGGCTCCAGCGCAATTTGAAGGTGATGGTTGTTGAAGAATTAAAACATATTGACTTGGCAGTGAGAAACGGTTTTATGTAGCCATGCTGTGCTAACTTTTGGTGGCAAAATTGATCGACAATTTGGTAGTAGTTTTCAATTTTTTCAGTGACAGTAGAGACATTGAATCTTCTAGCGATTCCTTTCAGATATGTGCAACATGTGAGAGATGAGTGTTTTTGTATTTTATCGACGATATCAGAGATAGTGTGAGCATTATCCAGTGAATCATTCATCTCTGGGATTCTGGAAACAAATCGTTTTAATCGTTCTAGAGTGACTGATTCTTCATTCTCTAATATCTCGGCTACTTCATCAAAGAGCTGAGCATATCTATTCTGAATGTCTTCAAAATCTTCTCGAAACTTTCCAGGAACTATAACCTGAGATGATGCTGTTTCTATAGAGAAAAGTCTAAATGTAAATATGATTTGCAAATGCATCTCATTGCACAGTACCTTGAGTGTTAGGAGTAGATGCAGTAGTAGCCAGACCAGTAGTAGTTGACATGGTAGCTAGTGCAGTGACTGGTGTGGTACATTCCTGTTGACCTAATAAAGATGATGTACAAGTATAAGAACTGAATATCGAAACTGAACTGAATAGCAGAGAATATCAGAACTATTATAAATAACAGAATTGAACAGTAGATATTTTACTTTACATAATGTCAGTACACTATATGAACTATATCCCGTTAGAATAAACAGTAAACCGATTAAAAAAGCTGTTTTAAATGCATGGTGGTTTATTAGTGGTAAAGCAATTGCTTTAAAGCATAAATCAAGTCTCACTACAACAGAAACTTCATTCCAGAGCACGTGCAGTAAAAAAAGCTCGAAGCAGCTCCAAAACAGTGTGTAGAAATGCAACTCCATTTTTGTATGTAGGGTAAAACGGGACGTTCAATTAATAATAGGTATGTCTTTCATGTCAATATCAATAATATCAATTTTTCATTTGTGTAACATCATTATTTAATGTCACCATAGACATGGTAATCCTTAAAGGGACTGACAAAAAAATTCATCGTGTTCCGTTAAAATTAGCTTTGTACGAGTGAGTTGCGCGTTAGTGAAGGACCACAAAACAGTGCATAATCAAAACGGAGATCGACACTAAAGAAGCAAACAATGTTGAATGTGTGGATTGTTGAAAAGAGCGTGAAACTCTATAAACAGCAAAATCTAAATTCAAATAATTATGTTATTGTCTAAAATAATAAGGTATTGACATACCAAATAAGGAGAAAAACGCGTTGACCACGGCCAGCGTTTAGTCTCTCAACTCTCGCCTAGTCGCCTCAGATCGCAGCACATCGTGCAAGACATATTTCGACTTAGAGTATAGTATAGTGATATTGACCAATCAGATTGACTAGCTACTAGGGTCTATTTCACGTAGAACCGAGGTGTTCTTCATAGACACCAGGCGTTTCATTGGTTGATTTAAGCGGGAGACGGTATATTTTACTTACATACTTAGCATTGTGTATAATACAAGCAATGGAAACAACAAGTGATGAATACTAGTGATAGTCTACGAGTTGACACAGTCTAGCTATATAGACTATCACCATCTGAAGTGACTATCATAGACAGTCTTGGAGGGTCTTCCTTAGAATTCCAGTCTGTCTGGCTTGCTCGACTTGCAGGTCCGCAGCACGCGGATCGCCAAACGGGAGCGTTTCCCAGGGCGTTGCCGATAGAGGTTGGGTCGAGGGCGGAGTACTCCGAGTAGCTAGGAGCGGTTTCTTCTCGAGCGGTTTCTTCTCGTGGTGGTAGCAGCAGCGGAGTCTACTGAAGGCATAAGAGTAGCGGTGTAGAGTAAAGTTGCAGAATTACTCTCGTACTCATTAATGGTTTTCAGTAACAGTTCGTCGATGTCGCTGTCGTACGCCCAGTCGAGGAGCGCTGGTCGCTTATACCACGAACGACTCGGAGAACTTGAGAGTGCGTTTCTTTTGCTTACGGCTTAGATACCAGTTACTCATGGCTATACTCTAAATAAGTTAGACGCCTCGGCCAATGGGATCTACGCGGTATAGAAACCCTCGAGTTGCCATAGAACCCTCGCGCTACGCGCTCGGGTTCTATATGGCTTCCTCTCGGGTTTCTATACCGCGTAGATCCCATGGCCTCGGCGTCTAACTTATATATAGATCCCTACATCAGTGGCTGCTATGGTTGACTACAGCAGTTCTGCTAGTTTCTATTGACTGACACCTGACATGCATTGAATTGAATTCAGCTTGTGACAAAATATTGTATATTCAAAATCTTAATATACAGCCACTGATGTAGGGATCTGTGGTCTGTTAGCAAGTCCGCAATCGTGTTACCATTGCATGCTTACTAGTTCCTTGTTGGTTTACATTGTGGACCAGTAGCAGATTTCTTTATCCCTACATCCTTTTGATTTCGTTAGAAATCATTTAATTTTTTTGCTTGTATCCATTTTTCTTTTTCAGTGAGTTGGAATTCAGCAAGATCATGCATATCTTTGTTTCCACCATTCCTTTGGTTTGCTTTTGTTGATAACTTCTTTATGTGAGGTTTATTTTAAATTGTAGCTCATAATTATACTAAAGAAACCATTCATGCATGCTACACGAATGCACAGCATACGAGCCCCGCCCACTCTGGTTAGAAAATTTGGTACGGCTGTGATACTATCTGGCAAGCAGCAGAACGGTGATACTACACAAGCTTACTCGGTGAATTGTTCTTTGAAGACTCCAGACGCCCTCCATACGGCGATAATCTGCTTCTAGAATTCGTGTGATTGGTCACGTACGTATTGCGTAATCACAATAATATGGCGTCTGACACTTAGCTGACAACTGTTCTTGATCGTGAACTAGTCAAATATATATCGTTGTTTCGCTAAAAAGTAAGTTCAAAAGGCACCTGCCAGGAGAATTTCATGACTGTTCGTGGGTGTTTTGGTCTCGGCACTGCTCGCTTATAGGCGCCAGGCACGCTGAAGAAAGAAGAAAGAAGAAAAAAGAAAACGAAGATGACGAAACTAGATTTTCACCGTTTCCAGGTTCGTCGCTTTAGTAACAATTTTGAGCAATCTCCTTGCTACTGTAAGATGGGGCAACGTCAGAGAGCAGGTATAAGTGTCTTTGGACGTATAAAATTCATCACCAGGCGAAATATAAGCGCCAAAGATGCAGATGCCTCGGTGGAATTCCATAATTTCACATAATTATTATACAAATTTTGTCTGACAAAATTAATAATTATTGATATACAGCTTTTACTAACACCATAAGCAATCAACCATTCCACAAACACAGCAACTGCAGATGCATGAATACAGGATTTCTGTACAGCAGTCACAATGCAGTGCTTTAGTTATGCAATCAGAAGCCAATCAGTGCTAACCACAATTCAACTGGGCGTGTCTACAGAGTTTAGCGCAGCAGTCACACGCATACCACGAGCGAGATAGCTTCCATAGCTTGCTTACACGATTTCTCTGGACCTGCGCTGCTATCATGTAGTAAAATTTGAACCTATCAGCTTCTAGGCAATCAACTGTGGACAATTTGCCTTTGGAGAAGTCCAGGTCGCCAGCAACGGCAAACAAAGCAAGCAAATCACGCCATAACTCGAGAACGAAGCTTCGTACACAAGTTTCAAATGTTCAAAAGTGTGATAATATCGAGTTCTACTTGCATTGCTAGTTTCAGAGCTTACCTTTCATCGTAGGCCGCAAAACTGAAGTAACAGACGGAATGGCACACACACACACACACACACACACACACACACACACACACACACACACACACACACACACACACACACACACACAGATACACACACAGATACACACACACACAGACAAACGAACTACTGCCTCGTGGCTCCGCCCACTGAGGCATAAATATCAGTATTCGAACGCTAAAACATTGTATTTAGCCACCATTTTGTTTTCTCGTTCATTCCTACATAGGGAAGCACTACTGTGCTTCCCTAATATAATTTATTATGCTAGTGTGGTAAATAATAACTAATTACATGTATAAACACCAGAGATTAATTTGATTATAACACTAAGGTGTAGGATAGAACAACAATAATAATAGGAGTTAATAAATTAAAATCTATAGAGAGGGAACCTATTTCATCACATAGTCTTCCACTAAATCATATTTGAGAATAGTTTTCTATAAATGACCAACCAACAACAGAGGCGCAGACACCAGTATAGTGAGGATTGTGAACAAAGAATAATTAATATTCATGATAATCGTGATTTCATTATTTTGTACACAACCACACAATACTAATTTTGTGCTAGGAACAAAGGAAAATTACTTGTCTGGTAAGCTGGGCTTAGTTATTGTCTTGTTAATTGTCAGTACAGATGTCATAATTACTATACTAAGCTTGGCTTCGCGACAGAGGCGTGATGGTATGCTCTTGTTGAATAATATTACGTGAGAAAAACACGCTGTCATGAGGTGACCGTCTTCTGTTGCACAGGGTCCACGGATAAACTTCACGAGAGTACACAGTTCTACTGTCAGCTTGGTATACTTTCGTGAAATTCATACATGGGCCTTGTACAACAGTAGGCAGTCACCTCATCATAGCAAGTATGTTACATTCAACACGAACATTCCATCACTCCTCTGTCATGAAACCAAGTATTAAGGCACTCTGTACTTCGATGTTCCCTGCATGCCTCCTGGCTGAAAGTGGGGTTGCCCAAGCCCCTATATTTCCAGATTGTCTGTCATTGCACTACAAAACTACCAGGATGTTCTGTACCATTACAGCCCACACAGAATGCCGGAACATCAAGCTTTATCTCACTACTATCAATATTTGTTGTAGTACCTGAGAGACGTAGAGGGCAGCCAACTGCTGTAGCTAGCTCCTTAGCTACAGCAGGCTCGTCACACATCACGACAGCATCAATCAACATGACCCACTGGTTGCCGGTAGTGCTGCCTACCCACCGGGAGATTAGCTCCTGAAGCATACCGACCGTGTCTCTACAATTAGCTTCGATGTTTGGAACGAGACTAGCAACCCGCAGACCACTGGCGAGAGATTTCCACTTGTGAGAGGGAAACTTGGCTTTTTGAAGCTGAAACGAAACTGAGTCGACATTGAAATCTGAGCACGAAACAGACGACATTATGATAGACGGATCAACAGAGATATAGTGTGGTCTTACCTTGTACTGTAGTGAGGACAGCTTCAGCCATGACGGATCGACAGAGAAGAACGATCGATCCCGCCCTATCCCGCCCACTTACAATCACTGCTGAAAATGAAAGTTGTATAATAAACTAACAATTCATGATCCATCAGATTCCCGTCCACTTCTTCCTATTACATAAAATTGATCTTCCACTTTTCCATGATATTAACAAAATGTGTGTATCAATAGATGTGTCTTTTTAATCTATTGATACACAGATGTGTGTATCAATAGATTAAAGATGAAGAAAGAATAATAATAAATTATGAGATAAGAGGGAATTATCGTAATGGGAAAATGAATACAGGGAAATAATGAAAGAAGGCAAAGGGTTGCTGTCATTGGTCAACTACATACTATCATACTATGATACATTGCACAGAGAAATCTCCTAATTCAGATCCCATCAATGTTATATAAGATACAATAATTATCATGGTTCAAGCATTGTTAACCTTTGCTTGCTGAACTGTGCGGTCCAGGAGCTGTTTACTCCTCCAATTGTTCAGTAGAACAAATGTTCAAATTGTGACCATTTTTCTTGTCTACCTAATCCCAATAACAGAGTAAGATTAAAGGACACCTAAAAGAAAAATAACAAAACAAGAAAAAATTAATAGTGATAAAACAAAGAAACAAATTATAATAAGCAGAAATAAAATATTTTATGATCTGAGTCTTAAAGGATGACAAGGAAGCTGAATGTGCAATAACACTAGGCAAAGCATTCCAAAGAGCAGTAACAGAACAAAAATAAGAATTTTTAATGCAGTTTAAGGCACTTAAACGCAGTTAACATCAGGGTGGCGATGGGTGCACGAGCGGCCATCGAGCGATGGGTGCACGAGAGGGCGGGACATGTGTATGAGCCACGTGCGCACCTTGTAGTTGACGCATGCGCCTAGATGTCCTATCACACGTTGGGAATTCAAGACTCGAGAAAGACGGACAACAGTGTTCTCCCACCCACCCGCACCTCTGCAAATCAAGAATTTAATGAATTTTAATTCCGAGAAGGCCTTCGGCTTTCTCGTAATCAGTGATGGGAAGGTGGAGGCTCTGCCTCCAGAGCCCCTCCTCTTCCGCCAGGAGATGTTATCTCCATGTGTTAAGGTAGCGGTGCACTTAGTTAATATTCAACACCCACGCAACGTGCGTTTTATTAATAACTAGACTTTATAACTACGGCTATTTACATAACAGTATGGGGGAAATAATACATGAAGCGTCTGTGGCTGCTATCTCGACTGTCGAGCAATAGATCGACGCGCTTCAAACGCAGCAGTATGCAGCAGCATCTTGCCCACAGACGTATGGAGTGAATTTCCGTAATATGATCTAGAATTGTTTTTATAGATTTTTTTCTGGTCTAGGCTTGCTGTTTTACAGGGTTAGCAAGGGAGTATCGAAAAATCGCTCTATACGTCTGTGCGCGCTGGAATTTTAAAGCGGTAAACGAAGTTTTTTCCGGAACAAGCAAGCCGAACTGGAGATAACAGCTATAGACTGGTCTTTATTGGGCGAGCTCACTGCTCCACATTTAGCTAAATACTTCGTGACTGAAACTTGCTTTAATCGATGTTTATCGATAGACAAAACAAAATGCATACTGGAGCACGCCTGTACAAAATACCATTGTACAGAAAATAAAGCTACTTGCAAAGTTATGAATCTCATTAAATTGGCGCACCGCCACCTTAAGGTGGCGCTTCACCGGAAACAGCAACTTCAGCAAGTAAAATAATCATATTCACGGTTTATTCATAGATATCGATCGTCAACCGGCTATGCCCAATAGCCGTAATACAAATTTTGCGGCGCGCGCTCACCATCATGGCGGCTAATGAGGACAGTTTTTAGGTACACAATCCTCCGCTGTTCCTTGACGCAGGCTGCTGTTGCTAGCTGAATTGAGTCCCTTAGACTTCGGGCCACAGATATTTGTATTGATTTTAACGAAGTAAGCTATATCTTCCGTGTAATAGCTGCATATCGACACGTGAGTGGCAGAACTGGCCATTATTCAAGAAAACAGGCTTTATTTCTGGGAAAACGATGCAGATGCATGTTAAGCACAAGAAGGCAAGTGTGTCTGTAGTATTTATTCTCATCTGTCTAGTGCCGCTGTCGCACATAGTGTACCTAACGCTCGCCAGCAGGCGTCGTCCACCCCACCAATGCTGTTTATGCAACAGCACTCAAACTTGGAACAATAAGAGGAGACCACTAGGTGACTGTGCAACACACACAAGAACTCCATAACTAGAAGGATTGTAGAAAAAAGAAAGTATAGCTGCATAAGTATGAATAATATTAACTACTTCCTGTTTCCGGTGAAGCGCCACCTTAATTGGCGATAATTGATCCAATTAACACTAATTATGGCGGTGGAGGGGGGCTTCCCCTCCCTCACTTTCACCAAACCACTCAGGCGTAAAAGGGGGTCTCGACCCTCTTTCAGCCTGCGGAACACAGGATCAAGGCAAGCGAACCTACAATGGTAAGCGTGAATAAGATGTGCATGTTAATTGGGTGTACGTGTGTTGTGGGCGGGATGAGTCACCCTAAAGATGTTAACATTTGTAAAAGAATTAGTTTTAGCAAAAGGACAAATAAACTGTAAGTTATGCAATCTACGACTACCAGAAACTCTATGCAGTAAAATATCATTACGTACAAAGGTATAAAAGGTTGTCTATGTAATTATCTTGTTCTCTCTGTAATTATCTTCAGAAGTGCATGCTTTCTGATTTTTGTGAACAAAAGAGGCTTTTAATACCTGTCATGTAATTGTCACTCAAA
>CAXHKC010000145.1:0-14112 GCA_964017065.1 Haliclona indistincta
AGTCTAGAAACAAAGACTCGCGCACTGCTGAGATCTATTTCAGCAACCGCAACGCATCAGAAAAGGCTGCATGGACTGACAGCACTAGACCTTGGTTTAGCTTTAATGACCGTGAAGAAGAAAGACTGAGAAAGGTCTTCGAAAGGGAGTTGCTGAAGTGAGTGTGAGAGAAGACATTGCAAGCAACATAGTCACGCAGTTACAGGCGATAACCTCACCCGCTGTTAAGCTGGTTACCAGAGAGCCTTTTGAGTTTGATAAATTATCCAATGCTCAGTATCCGGCAATCTTGGTTAGAACCACGAACGAAAACAGAGAAGACGCAACCGTTGGCGGCTCAATAAGCACACGGATTGGCGTAATTGACTATCAGTTGATTTGCTATGTGAAAACAACAGCAATCGACACAGCAAGAAATCAAATGGTTGAGGCGGTAGAAGAGCGGCTTGACATAGATAGATCACGCGGAGGCTACGCACTAGACACTCAGGTGACTAACGTAGAAACCGACGATGGAAGCATTGCCCCGATTGGTGGGGTAATTCTAACGGTACGATGTGAGTACCAATACACTAGAGGCACAACCTAAAGGGGTGACAGCATGGCAACGACTAAAGGCTCAAGCGGCGTAGTCAAATTAGCAGTTAGTGGCGGCTCTGTCGCTGCAATGGGTGAAGTTCGCAGCTTCACATTAAGCCAAACGGCAGACACAATTGAAGACACTGTGATGGGCGATACTTCTCGCAGTTACAAGCCTTCATTAGATACAGGCACCTTGTCAATGGACGTTTATTGGGACGATGCTGACGCGGTTCAGCTAGTAATGGACCCAAAGGCAGAATTGATATATGAGCTGTATCCTACAGGCACAGGTACTGGCGAAAAGTATTATGAAGGCGCAGCGGTTTTAACCGGCAAAGATCTTACAGCATCTTTTGATGGTATGGTTGAAGGGTCGTTTTCATTACAACTAACCGGCGCAGTAACTGAATCAACAGCGTAAGGAACCCATTATGGGATTGGCTAAAGAATTAAGAAATCGAAGAAACTTAGAAGCGCGAAAAATAGAAGTACAGGCATGGGCTGATTCGGAAGGACAGCCCTTTGCTATGTATTGCTTCCCAATTACTTGCTATGACATAAACGAGCTGCAGAAAAAGCACCCAAAGTTTATGGAGAACACCACCATTGCTGCAATGATTGACCTTATTGTGATGAAGGCAAGCGATGAGAGTGGGAGCAGACTGTTCACTGCGGCAGAAGACCGTATTGATTTGATGGGTGAGGAAACGGGCGTTATTTCCAGCATTGCTGAACAAATGTTTGCTCAGATCGAGTCAGTCGAGGAGCAGGAAAAAAACTAACGTCCGATCAGTTGAGGTTTAATTTAATTGCCTTGGCTGATCGGCTGCATATGAGCATCGGTGAGGCAGAGCAAATGCCGTTGAGTGAATTCAACGAGTGGCTCGCTTACTACAAAATAATGAGCGAGAAAGACGATGGCTAATAAAGACGTATTGATAACCATAAAAGCCTTGGATAAAACCAAAAAGGCTTTTGGTGGGATAACAAAAGGTCTTAAAGCTGTCGCAGGGGCCGCTCTAAACCTCAAGACGGCCTTTGTTGGTGTAGCTGGTGCCGCTGGTATCGGCTTGCTAATAAAGCGCTCTCTCGACGCTACAGACGCACTAGCAAAGACTGCCACCAGAATCGGCACAACTACTGAGGCACTAAGCCGCTTGCACTTTGCGGCTGACATTAGTGGCGTATCTACTGAAACCCTAAATATGGCAATGCAGCGGTTCACTCGCAGAACTGCTGAGGCTGCGCGTGGCACTGGCGAGGCAAAAGATGCCATCCGTGAATTAGGCTTGAATGCTAACAATCTACTGCAACTAGACCTAGATGAGCAGATGATTAAGTTGGCTGAAGCGTTTGCAGCGCAAGAAGACCCAGCAAGAAAGTCGTTTTAGCTATGAAGCTATTTGATTCAGAGGGTGTGGCTTTGCTTCAAACCCTAGATGCTGGTGCTGTTGGCCTTCGTGAAATGTTCAAAGAAGCTGAGTTGCTTGGCGCGGTCATGTCTACTGACGCGGCTAAAGGCGTAGAAGATACTCAAGACGCACTAACTAGACTAAAAACCATAATGGGCGGCGTAATAGACCAATTCACCGCAGCACTCGCTCCCGTTTTAGAAAAAATAGTTACTCACCTCACCACGATGGTAAGAGACTCTGCTGAGGCGGCTGGAGGATTTAGAGAGTTAGCTAGGCAGATGGTAGGCAGTATGCTTGGCGGCTTTGTTGCAGTAATTGAAGGTGCGGCAGAAATGGCGAATGGTATTATTCGCACTATCAATAAAGTTGCTGAAGCGGTTCATAAGTTCTCGCAGATAGGGAAAGGGAAAAGCGATTCCTACTTCTCGAGTATGACTAAAGAAGCTGAAGAACTTGAAGCTGCCAACCTTCGGATTTTAAACAGCCAAGACGAACTTTTAGAAAAAGCGGCAAGAGGCCCCGAAGGGCTAGGCCTTGCTGATAAAGCAATGCAAAGAAGGAATGCAAAGAATTACCAAGACAACGTTAATCGTTTAGCAGAGATAGAGAGAAGGGTAAAAAGAGCGCAAGAGGCTACAAGCGATTTCGTGCCATTTGGTCAAATCACTATTCCTGATTCCGTTCAAGGAATTCTAGATGAGTTCAGAGCTGTTCAAGAAGAATTGAAACAGCCGTTAAGTATTGGTGGCGAAGATGATGGCGAAGGAGACGCGCCCGCAAAAATAACCAAACTGCAAATGGCTTACCTTGGCGCAACTGATGCCGTTAAAAAATTCAATAGCGCACAAGAAGCTGTTAGAACAAGAATGGAATCCTTAACAACTGAAACCCTCGCTTCTTTTTCTGACGCTTTAACCAATGCTGTTATGGGTACTGGCAACCTCAAAGATGCTTTCAAAGCAATGATTGCTAACATGATTAAGCAGCTTATTCAGTTCTTCATCATAGACAAGTTGACCGGCGGAATAGCCAGTGCGTTATTTAGGGTAACTGGGGCTGTAAGTAAAAGCGCGGCTGCTGGCGGCGGTACTCCGTTTAGGGGAATGGCAGCTATTGGCGGGCCAGTGCAATCTGGTAGCCCTTACATGGTCGGTGAGCGTGGGCCTGAAATGTTTGTGCCTAACCAATCAGGGTCAATAATTCCTAACAAAGCAATGGGCGGTGGTATAACTGTCGTCAATAACGTAGACGCTAGAGGTTCGGGCGCAGATGTCGATCAGAAAATCAAATCAGCAATGGCGCAAAGTTCTCAGCAGACTATAATAACTATTCAAGACCTCATGCGTCGAAGAAGGTTCGCTTAATGGCTACGTTCGCATTTCCAAACATTACACCAGCAACTAATACGTTTGAGTTGGTAAGCAATACTCGCACCTATCAGTCACCTTTGACTAACGCAGTGCAGACAGCATCGCGCAAGGGTTCGCTGTGGAAAGCGTCATTGCAGTTTAATAACTTATCTGGCGATGACCGAAAGGTAATGCAGGCGTTTCTAGTTAAGTTAAACGGACAGCAGCACAGGTTCACTTTACAAGACCACTCACACACGCTCAGAGGGGCCGGTGGCGGCAATTTAGTTGTCAATGGGGCTAGTCAGTCAGGTACAACTTTAGTCTGTGACGGGGCCACTGCGAACGTTAACAACTACCTCCGTGAGGGCGATTACGTTTCTTTTAACAATGAATTGCACATGGTGGTGGCTGACACTAACTCTGATGGTTCTGGCAACGTTTCTATTTCAATCGCGCCACCCATCAGGAAGTCACCTCCTGACGATACAATAGTTGATTACACTGCGCCGGTTCAGGGCGTATTCATGCTTGCTGGCCCAGCCTCTTGGAATACCACAATAGACATTCATAGCAGCTTTAACATAGAAGCCGTCGAGGACGTTCTAGCGTGAGCCGTGGCTTTCCTACAGCAGTTGCAGACGCGTTAAGTGCTGGTCACGTTGTTCTAGTTACTTTTGCAAAGCTAGAATTTCCAAGTGGGACAATCTACGTTCACAACTCTATTGGTACATATACATGGGGTGGGCAGGACTGGTTAGGTACTGGTGACTTTGGCGAGATCAGTCAAATAGAAGAAGGCGCTGACGTTAGCCCTTACAAGATCACCCTCACGCTCTCAGGTTTAGATGCCACAGTCTCTGGCGCTGCGCTGAATGAAGATTACTATATGCACCCTGCGACAGTTTACCTTGGTGCATTAGATGCTGACGATGTATTGATTGCAGACCCAACGGTTGTTTGGGAAGGCGCAATGGATCAAATGAATTTTTCCATTGGTGAAACCAGTGGTGATTCTATTCAGTTAACCGCTGAAAGTGAGCTAGCTAGATTCGACAAGTCTAGCAACAAAAAGTACACCCACTCGCAGCAGCAAAACGACCACTCTGGCGACTTACTGTTTGAGTTTATGGCTGACATTGAAGATGCCAAGATTAGGTGGGGTGATCCAAATTCAGACGCTATTGCTGGTGCGCCCGGTTTACCAAACATAGATATAATCGACGTTAACCCCGGACTGAGATAGCAATGCCAAGTGTTCAAATGGCATTAAACTCGTGGAAGCGGCGACAGTTTGAGTACGGAGATGCCGACTGCTGCCAGTTTGCAGCTTTCATAGTTAAAGAAATGACCGGCAAAGACTACATTTCGCAGTTCACTTATGACTCAGAAGAAAAAGCAAATGAGTTAATAAACGGTGAGGGTGAGTTGGTTAATCTGGTCGGTACTGTTTTGGGCGAGCCTTCTAATGAGTTAAAAGATGGCGACCCTTGCGTTGTTGACCTTCCGGTAATAGGGCAGGTCTGCGGCATAAAATATCAAAGCTCAGTTGTTTGCCTAACCACAAGAGGAATGAAGCAAATCCCTGACCGTTACCTAATACACGGATGGAGCGTATAAAGTGCCGCCAGTAGTCACATTCCTTGCCGATTTAGGTGCAAAAGTACTTATAACCTACTTAGGCGCTACAAAAGTTGCCGCTGGCGTAGCAATCGCGGCAGGTACGTTGATCGTAGCTGCTGGGGTCTATGCGGCATCTGCCGCGATGAAGTCTTTGTTGCCTGACCTTTCAATGCCTCAAGCAGACACTGATAAAGCAAGACAGCAAACGGTAAGAGGAACAGTTGAACCTCAGAAGGTGGTTTATGGGCAGGCTCTTGTCAGCGGCCCTATATTCTTCGTTGGTGTATCTGGTGACGAAAACAGAGACCTATACCACGGCATCGCTTTAACAGGCCATGAGTGCGAGGCGATCACAGACATCTATTTCGACAATGAAATAATCAGCAATTCTCAAATAACAAACAATGCCGTGACAAGCGGCACCTTTGGGCCGAAAGAGTCTGAAACAATTTGTATGATTGAGAAAAAGCTGGGCACAGACACTCAAGCATCTAGTTCTCTATTGACCACTACTTTTACCCCTTGGACGAGCGCACACCAAGGGAAGGGCGTGAGTTACATTGTGACCAAGTGGACGCTCAATGATGGCTCACAGGAAGTTTGGGATAGGCTGAAGCCGCAAAATATCAAAGCCTTGGTAAAGGGCAAGAATGACATATATGACCCGCGCCTAGATGTTGCTGCCGGCAATTCCGCTGGCGATAACCCGACTAATGCAACCTATCAGGCATGGTCTGATAACCCTGCCCTCTGCGTTGCTAACTTCCTAATGGACACTAAGTTTGGTCTAGGTGTTCCTGCAAGCAAGATAGATTGGGCTGATGTAGTTACCGCTGCAGACGCTTGTGATGTTTCGGTTGTTGTACCAAACTCAGGCACTCAAAAGCGATTTACAGCAAACGGCGTTATATTTGCTACAGACAGCTACCGCGCAAGCCTAAACAAACTTCTGTCATCGATGAATGGCAGCATTTTCTACTCAAACGGCAACTATCGAATCAAAGCTGGTGTCTATGAAGCACCCTCGCTCAGTTTAGATGAAGACGATTTGACCGGCCCTATAACGGTTAAAACTTCAGTAGAGAGAGGCGAGCGTTTTAACACTGTTCGCCCGATTATCATTGACCCAGCCCAAAACCACAAAACCTCAGAGGTTCCACAGGTACAATTAACCTCTGCTGTTAGCCGGGACAATGACGAGGTTATTACTAGAGACGTTCAACTGTCTTTCACTAATAGCAGCTTCATGGCCCAGCGCATTGCTCACAAGCAGATTCAAATGTCAGACCAGCAGAAGGTGATCAACTTCCCTGCCAACTTGTCTGCATTGAATATAGACATTGGCGACAGGGTTAGCGTTACAGTTGCAGAGTTAAACTACAGCAATAAAGTTTTCCGTTGTGTGAACTGGGCGTTTGCTGATACTCAAGACGGCGCAGTAAACCTGACGCTTGTAGAAGATGACGCGGGTAGCTATGCAGACCCCACTGCTGGTGAGTATTCAACCACGACAGCGGACGGCACGATCACTCAGGGATTCCGTGGCGTACCAGACCCACAGAACCTCAGCGCAACTGCTGGGCTAAAGAACATTGAGTTGAACTGGACTAATCCAGTAAATACCAGCAAATTCAAAGAGATAGTTATCTACGCTTCGCCTAATTCTGCGTGGTCGAATTCAGTAGAAATTGGCAGAACGCTAGGAACCCAGTTCTTTCATGATGCGTCAAACAGTGCTGACCCTATAGCAGTAGGTGATGAGAGATACTACTGGATAAGAGCGGTTGCATACGGCACTGGTACCGGCTCGTTTGTTGAGTCAGATAGAAACCCAGATAATGATACCTCGACCATCTCAGCAACAGTCGGGCCGAACAATCCAGACTACTCAGATATTGTTGATAACACCGCAGATCAAGGCGCTCCCACAGGTTTGACTCTGGTAGAAACCACTGTATTGGGTAATGACGGCTCGGTATTGCCAGCGGTTCGAGTTTCATGGACTGCCCCTACTGTTAACACCTACGTTTCTTTCTACGAGGTAGAATTCAAGCAAACCTCTCAAAACGAAATAGACCTTGGTTTGGTAAGTGATGCTTATACTGCAACGCAAGATTATGGCTCTGTCGGTGATGCCACCACGCTTGAGTTAAATTATGGCAGCGTGAGTGAAGCGGTTGTAGGTGGGGGTGGGCAGTTCTCATCTATCAACGTATACGGCAATAGCACTGTAATCTCTGGCATGAAAGAGCTAGAAGAATTTACGTTCAGAGTTCGTGCCGTAACGCTTACAGGTAAAACGTCTGGCTTCATAACTGAAACAATCACCTTGCAGGGCGACCAGACTGCGCCAGCAATCCCAGGATCTATAGTTGCTACCGGCGGCATTCAGCAAATCAAGCTGGACTATGACCTACCCTCTGATGGCGACTTGGCTTATGTTGAGATATTCGAGAACACGGTAGACAACCGCCCCGGCTCTAGCTTGATTGTTAAAACCAAGTCAGACCAGCATACAGTCACTGGCTTGGGTAACAACGTCACTAGATACTACTGGCTGCGAAGCGTTGACCGATCAGGCAACATTTCTGGCTATAGCGCGACATTCTCAGCAACTACGCAGAAGGTTGTATTAGATGACCTCGCGCAGTCGGTTCTTGATGAGTTCGCTGCGGGTGATGCTTTTGGTATTGAGCCTGTTAGCACTCTGTCTGGTGTAACTGGTTCGCACGTTGGCCAGATTAAGTTCTTGACCACAACCAGCACGCTATATGTATGGACTGGCAGTGCATGGACTACAGAGCTATTCACGGCCTCAAACGTTGACCCCGGCTCTATTACTGCGGCCTCTTTTGCCTCTGGTGTGGAGCCTATAGCGGCGGTTACAACGCTCCCCTCGCCGACTGGGTATGTTGGGCCTAACATTGTCTTTTTAACCTCAGACAAGAAGCTATACCGCTACGATTCGACGGTGCCAGAATTCACAACGCTGGTTCAAACTACCGACATCAGCGGGACTCTAGGCGAAAACTTATTTAGCGACACTCTGCGACCTGTTGAGCGTGTCACCACCTTACCTAATATCAACCTAGAAACTGGTCGAGTGGTAATGCTGACCACTGACAGCAAGCTGTATAGATACAACGGCACAAGCTGGACTTCATCAATTGCTGCGGCTGACTTATCTGATCAAGTAAACCTAGCAACTCAGGTATTCGGACAGGTTCAAGCGGCAAGCCTAACAACGGGCCAGATAACCAGTGCATCTATTCAAGCGGGTGCGGTGGTTGCTGACAAGATTGCGGCAGGTTCTATAAGCGCCGTTAAGTTGGCTGCTGATTCAGTGACGGCAAATGCTATCGCTGCGAATTCAGTATCGGCCTCTGAGGTAGTTGCTAATAGTTTGACCAGCACAGAGTTGAACACCTCGCAGATTTTCGCTGATTCTGCGGTTATCGGTGCTATACAAAGTTCGTCAATTACCACTGCGGCAGTCGTGGCGGCTATTGGTAACTTTGAGTTTATTCAGTCTGATAACATTCAGTCCAACGCGATTACAGCGGGTAAACTAGCAGCGTCGAATGTGGTTACCAACTCCGCGCAGATCAGTGATGGCATAATCACAAACGCCAAGATCGGCAGCGTAATTCAATCTAGCAACTATTCTGCTGGGTCTGCTGGCTGGATAATTAACAAAGACGGCAGTGCAGAATTTAACGGCGTGGTTGTAAGCCGTGACTTGATTGTGGCTACTGGGAGCCAAACGCTATCTGACAGAAGCGGCCTGTTTAATAATGACATAACCACCCTAGAAACTATCTACATTGAGGGAGTGTATCCTGCTGGCTTTACAGCATGGGGCGGCGCTAACTCCACTCTTTTATGTAACGTAGAAATCACCGGCAGTTGGTCTACCTTTGTTGGTTCTGAAGGCACCGCAATGATTGGGCCGGTTGCTACAGTTATGCCGTTGACCAAGTTCTCTGGAACTCAAGGCTTTACATTGAAGATCGAAATAGTGGGTAGAAAGGTATCAGGCTGGGGCAGTCCTAGTGATTTCGGCATAGCGTGGAAACTTTACAAGGTAACCTAATGACACTGATTGATGGCTACGAGAACGACAGCGGTGTATTTTTGAGATATACCGAAACGCAAGATGACCAAGTGGTCATGGATATAAAACACTACGCGCCAGAGGCAGAAGACTTCGCGTGGGCATTAGAACAGCTTAGAAACATAGAGGCATAAGATGGCTACTCAACTACAGATAAGGCGCGGCACAACTGCCCAGATGAACGCTTTCACAGGCGCAGAGGGTGAGTTAGCCGTAAACACAACGACCGACACAGTACACGTCCACGATGGCTCTACTGCTGGCGGTTTTGCATTGGCTAAAGCTGATGGGTCAAACATTGGAGCCTATGCTGGGTCGTTCACCACACTGACAGTGGATACAGATACTTTAGTTGTTGATGCAACAAATAACCGCGTGGGTATTGGTACTGCTTCGCCGTCTTATCAGCTTGACCTAAAACAAGCAGATACCTACGCCGCGTCATTTGAAAATCCATCAGACGATTCCAAGTTATTGTTGGGTGAAGTGTCAGGCGACTGGCGTTTGGCAGCAACATACGGCTCTACTGGCTCTTTCAAACCAATAACCTTTTGGACTAGCGATCAAAAACGCTTGACCATAGACTCCAGCGGCAACGTGGGTATTGGTATTGCCCCCTCTAAAAAGCTAACAGTTTTCGGCACTGGGGCAGGCAATGCAACCGTTCAGATTGAAGGTGAAGGTGGTGCAGACCCGTACATTAACTTCTTGACTAACAACGCACAGCACTGGTCACTTGGTGTTGACGATAGTGATGCTGACAAGTTTAAACTTTCAGAGCATAGCGCATTAGGAACTAATGATTATTTTGTTGTTGATGTGACAGGTAACGTGGGTATTGGCTCAGCCGGTGCTTCATCATACGGTAAGTTTTTAGTTGATGGCACAGGCAACTTAATTAATGCCAACGCATCTAGTGGTGCGGCTACATTTCAGCTTTATGAAGCAGGGGCAGGTCGTTTTGGAATTACTACATTAAATGGCTCTGCTGGCGCTAAGTTTACTACGGCTGGCACAGAACGCATGCGCATAGACTCTAGCGGCAACGTGTTGGTGGGGAAGTCTTCTAATGCTATTGCAACAGCAGGCGCAAAATTAGGTACAGGAGGCTCTAACTTTACTCGCAGTGGCGCAGAAGTAGTTTATTTTAATCGGACTACTAATGATGGCGCTATAGCTACATTAGCCAAGGACGGCACAACCGTAGGTAGTATTGGTACTTACAGTGGTGATTTTTGGATAGGTCAAGGTAACACAGGTTTACTTTTTAATGACGGTGGCGATGTACTACGCCCCGCTAATGCCTCTGGCGGAAATCGTGACGGCATTTACGACTTAGGCGCTTCTGATTCACGCTTCAAAGACCTCTACCTGTCAGGCGGTGTCTACGCAGGAGCTTATGCAAGTTTTGTTCAAGGAGGCGGCGGAGATTTATTTATAACTAATAACAGAGCCTCTGCTGATTTAGCTGTCACATCAGGGCGTACACTGATTTTTGGTGCTAATGGATCTGAGAAGGCTAGGATAGACTCCAGCGGCCGCGTTATGGTGGCATTAACTACTCTTGCAACAGACTCTAACCTATCAAGTGCTGGAGCTAGTGGTAGGTTCGCTGCTGCTTTTAATAATGCAGCAAGCTCTGGTGCTTATGGAGTTGGAGTTGCTAGTAATACTGGTGAAGCAATGTATTTTTACCACGGCGGAACCTTTGCCTCCTTAGTTGGTAGGGTTAGAACAAACAGTACCACTTGTTTTTTTGAAAACTTGTCTGACCAACGCCTAAAAGAAAACATTGAGGATGCTGATGACGCTGGTAGCAGGATAGACGCTATTCAAGTACGCAAGTTTGATTGGAAGGTAGATGGTTCACATCAAGACTATGGGATGATTGCACAAGAGCTACAAGCTGTTGCACCTGAAGCAGTTTCTACCGCACTAAACCCAGAAGACATGATGGGTGTGGACTACTCAAAGCTAGTCCCCATGCTTGTCAAAGAGATACAAAGTTTACGCAGTCGCGTAGCTGAACTGGAGAACAACTAATGACTACAAACACATGGACAATTTCACAATGCGACAGAGAACTCAGTAACGGTGGCATTACCACAGCACACTGGCGCGTTAACGCAGAGCAAACCGTAGGCACTGGCGATGACGCTGTGACCTATACGGCAACCTCGTATGGCACCTGTGGCTTTACCCCTGACCCTGAGTCTGGTGATTACACGCCTTATGACAGCGTCACAGAGGCAGAAGTGCTTGGCTGGTGTTGGGCTAATGGCGTAGACCAAGAGGCTATTGAAGAAAGTTTGCAGGCTGATATAGACCTCCAGATCAACCCTGTTAATGGTCACGGGGTGCCGTGGTCATGAGCTACATACTAGATTTCTTCAACATCGCAACCGCATTGATCGCTCTAGCATCTGCAATTGCAGCCGTCACTGAAACTCAGACAGATGACAACTGGGTGGGCAAAGGGCAAAAGCTGCTAGACCTAGTTGCACTGAATATCGGTAAGGCCAAAGACTCATGACACCTAGTGAAAAGGCTTTAGCCAAAATCGAGCAACACGAAGAAACCTGCGGCATACGATATAAGTCTATAGATGATAGATTAACCGCCGGGGAGAAGCGTTTTGACCGCTTAGAATCAATGATTTGGGGGGTGTATGTGGTTGTCATGATTGCTGTCGCCCTCCCTCAATTCTTGAACGGCTAATGATTCTTGAGGCCGTGGCTGCGGTAACTACGGCTTGCAAGGCATTGGAGATGGCGGCGGGTGCTGCATCAAATATCGAATCCTTGGGCGCTTACATTGGGAAGCTAGGAGCATCAGAGTTCGACCTTCAGCGTGCTAAGAATTCCAAGAACTTGACAGAGGCTGAGGCGATGAAGATTGTGATGGCTGAAGAACAGTTGAGGCAGTCACGGGAATCAATTAGACAGGTGTTCGAGGCAACTCACCGCATGGACCTCTGGAATGAGATGCTGGCTAAGACCGCTGAAGCTAGGAAGAATCGACAAGCATTCTTAAAGGCAGAGGAAGCTAGGAAGAAGAAGTTCAGAAAAGAACTCACACAGTACGCGCTAATCTTCTTGGTGATTATAGCTTTAGTGCCAGCCGCGATTGGCGCTTTGCTTGCTTGGCTGACCAACAAGTGATTATGGCTTTCGTTTTGGTTGTAGTCCTAGAAGGGACAACAATGCCAGAGGAGTTTCTTTTTAGGAACGCAAACCGTTGCAGGCAGTTTGAGGCAATACTTGAGAAGCGACAGAAAGGACTGACCGTTTATTGTTTACCCCGCTGGGTAAGTGCAAAATCAAAATTTAACGACTGAGGCAGCCATGTACCAATACCACTACCAAAGACCCACCCCCCATTTATTATTCGACATTGCGCAAGGCAAGATGTACGACTCAGAGCCGGTGAATATATTTGGTTTTAATAGATCGGTTGGGTCTGCGTTTGAAACTGTGTGGAATGATGGCGACACTTACGCTTTCCCGTCCGCTGCTTTGTCGATGACAATCGTGAGCAGTAGCGCAAGCGACACAATGGACGTTCTAGTAGTCGGCTTAGATGCAAACTACAACGAGGTGCGGCAGACTGTCACGCTTACTGGTACTGGTGCCGTTTCAATCCCTACAGCGCTCTACCGCATCAACTCAGCAATTATTTTGGCTGGGTCTAATGTTGGAAATATCACCATAGCTAGCGGGGGTGTGACTTACGCATTCATTGAGGCAGAGTTAGGCACCACGCAGGCTTGCATCTACACTGTACCCGCAGGATATGACTTGTACCTTTTCAGAATCACTGCTAACTCAGCAACTGCTACAGGCTCACAGTATCTGTTCATTAGAAACGCAATTAGAAGTTCAACTGGTAGGTGGTTAAAAGTAGCAGAAGCGACATTTTCGCAAAGTCAGGTAAACTATGACCGGCAGGTGCCGTTCAAAATAACTGAGAAAAATGACTTTCAATTTGAAGCGAAGTCTAGCGCCAGCACAAACGAGGTATCCATTTTTGTGGAAGCGGTACTTGTCAAACGCAGTTAATTAAGGAAATCAAATGATTACAATAGATGACGTTGAATACTCAGAAGAAGAAATGACCTATGAAGCCAAGATCAGGGCGCAGCGCATTTCTCAATTGAGAGAGGAGCACATTAACTTAGTGCTCAGACAGCAAGAGGTAGAGCAGTCAATTACTTTCCACGCTGGCTGCATCAAGAAGGAAATGGAGCCAGACGAAGACTAATGTTTCATGTGAAACACTAAGTCAAAGTTGCAGGGTGAGGCCAAGAAGTCCTGCCCAGCAGCTTGTGGATCTCATGACGCTCAACGCCTAGATTATTGGCGATCTCAGTTACCCCCGCACCTTTTCTTTGCATCTGGTAAATTTCGTGCTTTCTAGCAATTGGGAAGTTAGGGTGCTGAACTGCCAGCAGCCTTTCGTGGATGTAAGATTGACGCAGGTTTGTTTGTGCTTTGATTGCTGCTAGAAAATTATCCATTTGATTGGTTCCCCCTATCAACGCAGTCATAGCACCAGATCATCTGTTTTTCACTTACTGGGAAGCTGCTAGTTTCTCTTGGCCCCGCAGAGCCTCGCTTGTGGCATCTAGGGCATTGAATGATTACCTTGCCTGCTACAGTACAATACTCAAGTTGTATAGGATTTTTGCCCGTCCGTAAAATCCACTCTTCTACTGTTTCTTTCACGCTTGCGCCCTTATAACCTTCAGCCCAATTGTTGAATATGCGCCTTGCATGTGATGATCTGGTAACCCTGAGTTGATAACGTCATCTACTATGCGCTCATGCCACGCCTGTACGCCGTCAGGACGTTTTACCTCCACGCCGTTGTATTGTATCCCCATCAGATGCTCAAACAGCCTACAGGCAATCTCTTCGTTTTGGGCCGTGTCACGGACAACGCTACCAACTTCAGTCTTGGTATTGTTTAAGGCGTTGAGTTTAGTTCTGATTTGCTTGGGTGATGGGAAGCTATCGAGTTCCTCAGTAAG
>CAXHKC010000147.1:0-19919 GCA_964017065.1 Haliclona indistincta
ATCTAACGTGACATCTTGTGATATAACATGATCCCAATCAACAACAGTAGTAGAACCTGCTGGTCCTGTATCACCAGTGTCACCCTTTGGACCTGTGTCGCCAGTGTCGCCTTTCTCTCCAGGATCACCTTTCGCGCCATCAACACCATTTGTACCATCAACACCATTTGTACCATCAACACCATCTGTGCCAGGATCACCTTTCGCGCCATCAACACCATCTGTGCCAGGATCACCTTTCGCGCCATCAACACCATCTGTGCCAGGATCACCTTTATCGCCCTTCGGACCTGCTGGACCTTCTGCGCCAGGAATTCCAGTTGTCGGACCTGCTGGACCTTCTGGTCCTGTATCGCCAGTGTCACCCTTTGGTCCAGTGTCACCAGTGTCACCCTTTGGACCTGCTGGTCCTGTATCGCCAGTGTCACCCTTTGGACCTGCTGGACCTGCTGGACCAGTGACAACTGAAGTGTCTCCAGGATCACCCTTTGGTCCAGTGTCACCAGTGTCACCCTTTGGACCTGCTGGACCTGTAGATCCTGCTGGACCTGTTGCTCCGTCTAATCCTGCTGGTCCAGTGTCGCCAGGATCGCCAGTGTCACCCTTTGGACCTGCTGGACCAGTGACAACTGAAGTATCACCAGTATCACCCTTTGGACCTGCTGGTCCTGTAGATCCAGTATCACCCTTTGGACCTGTAGATCCAGTATCACCCTTTGGTCCTGTAGATCCTGCTGGACCTGTAGATCCAGTATCACCCTCTGGACCTGCTGGACCTGTAGATCCTGCTGGACCTGTAGATCCAGTATCACCCTTTGGACCTGCTGGTCCTGTAGATCCAGTATCACCCTTTGGACCTGTAGATCCAGTATCACCCTTTGGTCCTGTAGATCCTGCTGGACCTGTAGATCCTGCTGGTCCAGTGTCACCTTGTGGACCTCTTACATTACCAGCATTAATACTCTTGTTATTAATATCGTTATCGATTCTAATAATTAAGTCATCACCAACAACCTCTGCATCAAAGTCGTCGATAGTTAAAAATCCAGACAAATCAATTAGATTAATAATTTCATCGGAATCTAGTGTAATTTCAAAATTAACGCGCGATTGAACATAATCACTATCCACCCACTCTTCAATATCGCTCAACCTAGTTTCGCGTAGGACGTGAATCTTGTTCCCCATAGCAGGATGAAGCGTACATTGATAATATAATTCGTTCGGGGCATTCATCGGAACTTTAAATTTGACAACACCAGAACTTGCGCCGTTATTCGTCACACCATCGTTATACTGTACACCTTGATCATCGACTCGGATTTCAAATGGATGACTTGTTGTTTGAATATTGAATAGGTATGTTTCTCCTCTACGAAGATACAGGGGTGGATTGTTTTCTGGAGCAGGGAACCAATTGTTATATTGATCGCTCAGAGTGTAGATACCTGCACCACCGAAACTGACCATGAACTTACCATTGACGATTTCTTTTGCTTCTAGAGATCCACTAATAAGTGTATCTCCGTCTCCATCAATATGAAACAACGCATTATTATCTGTTAACTCTTCGACAGTCTTTCCGTGCCAAACACCAAACCCATTACCTGTAGGGGCTGATACGTGGTTTGCATCAATGATATTGTAGATACCCTGTACTGAATTAATGACCACATTATTGCTCGTGCCATCAGTCGTCTCGTCGTTATCGAGGTCTATGAAGTTTGCCCCCGCTATATCGGATACTCGATACCCAGCGAGGTCTAAATCTTGAGACTGTCTATTTGGATCAAGGTTGCCTTCGTGCCAGATAACATTTTCAAGTACACCATCAGTCGTATGTACAAATCCAAAATCGTCCTTCGTCCAAACAGCAACTTTATCTTGAATATCGTTACGAGAGCGAAGGTAAAGGCGAGTGCTCTCTGCTGGTGCCGAATCTTGATATGTTCTGAGAGACTCGGCATAAATGTGTAGCACATCTCCTGTTCCGCCATCAAAGTCGTCCAGACCAAATTGTACGCCGCTCTGAATACCATGAGGAACCTGAATTCTTCGGTCTGATCTGACTTTGTTGACTAAGTTTTCAGTCACCAACGAGAACCCCGATGCATCAAAACTTGCCTGATTGATCAGCGCCATGATAGCATCTGAATCTACGGTTGATTCAGATAAAGTTTCGAAATCAATCAACATTTCATTTGATGATAGTGCTCTACCAATGGTACCGAAAGAGGTGGCGTCCCTCGTAATCGTTGCCATACCATCGATATAATATGTTGATCCTGTACTCAAAGAAGAGTTTTCGTAATTGATACCACCAGAAACAGTAACGTAACCAGACTGCCCCTGTGCTATATCTTCGGCGGCGATACCGACAATTGATCTCACGCTTTCTGTTGCATCAATAATATTCTTCAACACAAAAGCATATGGACCGGAAGTCGTTTGAATATAGAATACAACAGAACCAGTCGTTGGAATGAACACGCCTTCAGAACCACGGTTTTGATATTCTGCAGTGGTGTCGGCGACAGTTTGTACTGTGACATTCGACGACGCTTTGGTCAACAACCCATCTTTCTTTGTATAGGTTGAGTAGACCGCATCACCGTTTACTATCGCATAAAAATAAAATAGATTGTTTGTTCTGTCGTATTGCCAAGCAGGGTTTTCAACGTTCGACGGTAAAGTTTGTATCGTACCGGCACTCATTCTATATGATGAATTATCCGATACCAACTCAAGGAAAGAAGTGAGGATATTATTCCCTGATCTGTAACTATATTGCAAGAATGTAGAAGAAGGCGCAGAGAATAACCTTACATCTTTATAATCGGTATTTGGACTTGACTCGATAATGGTTCGATCCGAAACAGTAATCGATCCTTCAGATATTGTAAGTGAAGCAGTAAATATTTCTGCGTTAGAACCTGCACTAGAGAACGCTGCTATAAATTCGTTCTTATTTGAAACGTAGATTAAGTCGTGCGTCGAGTGATAAGCGATAGAGTTAGATAGCGAAGATGAGAGGTCTTCTCTCTGCCCGAACGTAATATCTCGAGTATTAGGGTTGACATTGATAATTGCTGCACCGAAAACGTCTGTTCCGATCCAGAGGTAATTTTCTGATACCTCGTCGTACGCAACTTTATTATATCTTGACGAAAGACCGTTTTCAGTGAAGGTGTCGGAAATGATAATGTTCAAGTTAGCGTCAACAGTTCCGCTGATTGCAACAACACCTTCTCCATCACCATTATCACCAACTGCCAAAAAGTGATTACCTTTTTTCGTATCTGCTGCTATACCCCAATCGAACGAGTATTCTCCTGTAGATAATGTAACCGAACTCGTACCAAGTTCGATCTGACCTTGCGGAGTTACTTTACCAGCAATGATCTTATAATCTTCATTTTCTTTATGAAGGAATAGCAGAGAACCCTGAGTGTCGTTCATGAATGCGACTTTAAGATTTGCGCCATCTGCTCCGATTCTAGTGAGAGTGTCAGAAAAATCAGAACGAACCTGAGTGATCACAGGTATCTCTATCATACCTTGATTGTTTAACGAAACAACATCACCCGCAGATATATTAGCAGCAGCAGTAAAGACTTTCTTTCCCGATTCAATTAATACACGATTGTTGACATAATCGGAGTCGACTAGATTAATAACGTCTTCAGTTTGTAATGCTGAATACCTCTTGACATAATCAGAATCAATGACATCTGTTATCGTTTCGTTTCTAACCAGAGCATTTACATAGTTAGAGTCAACGAAATCTCTTGTTGCGTTGTTGAGTAAATCTTGATTGAGGCGAGAGTGTATGTACTGACTGTCAACGACTGCTTCAACCTTCTCTGGCGGAACATCGATGCGTGTACTAATATAATCTGAATCGATAACTTCCGTTATGTTACCGAGAGTTGCCATACCGTCCAAGAGTTGTTTCTTGCTCGCTTTTTTAGTTTCGTTCGTCTCAGCGTCAACGATAACTAAGAGATCTTCGTCCGTTACCTTATTGAACGGTGGAAAATTCAGATCACTAATTTTGATTTTAGACATTTTAAATTCCTATTATCCTGCTGAAACTTTAAGAGTTCCGCCATCGTTCCAAAGTTGACCCGCATTTACTGGATCTGCTGTAGGTAATGCGCTGAATATAACCACACCGCTTGATGTAAGATCGGTCATAGTGACACCAGCACCGAACGTCCAATCGTTCGTAGTGTCGTATGTCAATGAACCAGCGGCAGATGTACGGATGTCGATGCCATATTGGTCAGTTCGATTCAAGGCACCAGATGTTGCATTCAAGATAATATTGTTCGCCCCTTGATTTGCCGCACCTGCTTGTCTACCGATTGCAATCGCTCGAGTACCTTGATTCTCATAACCAGCGGCACGACCAATGGCAACAGAGTTTGATGCTTGTCCAGTGAAAGCGGCATCTCTTCCGATAGCAACACAATCGCTACCTTGAGACGTGTTACCTGCTTGGAAACCCAAAGCAGTTGCACTAGAACCTTGAGTCGTCTGACCTGCTTGATAACCCAGAGCAGTTGCACTTGTACCCTGATTTGTCTGACCTGCTGCGTAACCAACACCGACCGTGCCGGACACAACAGCATTATTAATATTCTGGGAGTTCATACCGACTGCGACCGATGTATCACCTTGTGCGGTGTTTCCAGAAGCACGACCAATTGCCACACTGTTTTCACCTTGAGTATTTTTTCCTGCGTCTTTACCTATCGCAACAGCGCCGGATTGCTGTTTTCCTGCACTGTTACCAGTACCTCTTCCTGCGCCATCACCAATAGCAACAGTATATGGTCCTTGAAGGTATTCTCCTGCACCCGTACCGATAGCAATAGATCCATCATCTGCTCCTTGAGTACCGGTTTTTGCACCCGCACCGATAGCAATTGTTCCTTGCGCCGATCCAACATCACCTGCATTATTACCGATAGCAATATTATTTTGATTTGTGGCGGCCGCTCTAGGTCCCACTGCGACACCTCTCGAGCCAGTAGCGCTGGCGTCGACACCAATCTGAACTGATTCTAAACCAGACCCTGTAAGGTCGTCATCAATAAGCAATTGTACGCCAGCAGAATCTAGACCGCCACCGGACGGAAGACCAGTCAAACCAGAACCATCACCAACGAATGCTGGTGCGTTGACTGTTGCACCAAATACCCAGTCAGAGTCTGTTGCGTATGTTACAGAACCAGAGTCAGATGTACGGATGTCGATCGCATATTGAGTAGACGCTGTTGTTGCACTTGACCCTGTTGCCGAAATTGCTATAGCATTGTCAGCAGCAATGGTTCCTCGACCAACTTGAACAGAAGAAGTTCCTGAATTAACTCTTGCGCCATATCCTAATGCAGTAGATTGATCACCATCTGCACTTGCTTGGTATCCTATTGAAACTCCATAATCCCCTTCAGTAACAGCGTTTGCACCGATTGTAACGGCATAACTCTTTTCGCTGGTAGCAGAAGATCCGATTGCAATACTCTGATATCCGCCACTGCTAGAACCTACCCTAGAGAAATTACCAATAGCAACCGTTTCTTGAGCGCGTTGGAAATAATTAGATTCAACTCGGGCATTCCTACCCATAACAACAGTATACTCAGCATCCGAAAATGCAGATGGTCCGACTACTGTTTGTTGAAGTCTATTACTAGCGGCAGAAACAGAAGGTCCAATAACTACACCAGAATTCGCTGTACCGCCCAAGATGTTATCGTCCACAATGCCCTGAACACCAGCAGAATCTAGACCGCCAGCGGGTGCTCGGGCAGCAACATAGTCTGAATCAACTGTTGCTGGGATATCCGCAGCAGTAATGTAGTTAGTGTCATTGGTAAATGAACTGAGCGCAGTTGGTGCGCCTGTCAGCGAAGAGTACGCAAAGTCCTGCGGCGTCTCACGTGCTTGAACATATGCAGAGTCGACAATGCCCACCACATCCGCGCTATCTAAACTCTCAGAAACTATCGGGGCAGTTGATCCTGAGAATACTGGGATACCGCCGTCATTCCAAAGTAATCCTGATTCGGAAGGATCAGATGTTGGTAGACTAGACAGTTTTAAATTGCCTGCAATCTCAGTACCATTGTTACCAAAAGAGGCACCAGTAAGCAACAACCCTGTACTTTGACCTGTTCCGGAAGCATCGGCATGTATTTCTGTTCGACCACCTGTTTCGCGAACAAACATTCCGGTTGTTGAAGTGTAATTGAGATTAAATGACCTATCAGCAGTTCCCGTCTGATCGAAAGGATCGACGAACGTATTGAGTGATATAGCAACTTGTTTCTGATTTGATCCTACATTCTGAATACCATAACTCAAAAGGTCAAGTGTTGCTGCTGAGTCAAGTCCTGCGCCATTACTTGCAGGAGTTCTCGCTGCAACATAATCTGAGTCAATTAATGCAATAACTTCCGCGCTGTCAAGTCCAGACGATTCTCGTTGCTGTATATAATCTGAATCAATCAGATCGATCACAGCGGCAGAATCTAATCCTATTGTAGCACCTGCCGCAATGATACTGCTTATTGGCGTGCCAACTACAATGTTATCAATAACGTACTTTGAAAATTTATTCGTTGTCATGTTATACCTTTATTTTGTTACCGATGGCGCAACTGTAATGATTCCTTCTAATACGCGCTCGATTATGAAATCGTCTGTGTCGCTGTCTTGAAAAAAAACCTCAACATCGTAGACATACCTTCTACGAGGTTCTAATGCGTCAGTTTGTTCGTTTGTGAGTGTAAGTGTGACAATGCCGTCTGTTGCCGGAGAAGCAACGAAAGCAGAAAAAGTAGTTTTATCTGAATCGGATGCAGCATAGTTGGGACTTAATTTCGCCGCAACCGAATATCCGTTGAGGTTTTTAGGAGTCTTATCTTCATTAATTAATCTGAGTTCCAACCCAATATCGGAACCCTGATCAAACGTAAAATCTTCGTAACGTGCCATAACCGCTTCCAACCAATATGATTCATTGACACTATTTATAAGAAAAAATTAATCGGTCTGCGTCAAAATCGTCTGAAGCATCCTTTTGATTTCAGATATATCCGACTCCATAGATTCGACTCGTTGATGCAATTTTTGTTCTTCGTGTCGTTTCTTTTGTCTTAACTCTTTTTTTTCTCGGGCTTGTTGAATAGAAGTCTTATCCACATTAATCAATGCGTTCGACTCTGTATCTCTAACAAGACCCGAGTGCCCTTTAACCTGAACATACCGACTCATAATTTTATACCGCCAAGTATTTAACCGCCGCACTCTTTAGTGTTGGTGCCATACCGCCGCCAGTCATAACGTACTTCATTTGTACCTGATTGAACGGTCGCATAGAACCACCTTGACCACCAGCTAAGAACTGCGCCTCGCGGAACGTCATATCATTATCTCTAGGAAGCGGAGACTCAATGTATTGTTCAACCCAACGCTGGTCCATAATGTTTTCATCAGAAGCAGCAGTACGATAGTAGACAGTTAGATCTGCACCTTCCGGAAGGTTTACATTCAACCTCGCGTCAATACCAACCGCCGCTTCGTCTAACGTAACCGGAGTTGTAATGTGCCTTGAACCTGCAGTACCGCCATATGGTTGAGTCTCATCTACCGGATAGATGTGTGGCGTAATCGCCGGATCATCCAAACGATAACCTGCCAGAATAAGCGATGCGCGTTGCAAGTCAATAATCGGCGAGACATAATCATTCGAAGTCTTTAAGTCAACCTTGACGTAAGAAGAATAAACGCCCGCACCCAACTGAGAAGTTTCGGCAGTAGCATTATAGATTGCTTTAGTCTTGACAAAGTCAACGTTCTGCTTCGGAGTCACTCGCGCGTATTGAGCATCCTGAGCATATCTGGTTGATGTTTCTGAAATGAACTTACCAGAAGTAAACTTAGCAGAAACATCAATCGAAGTAAAGTTTGGAATGATTGTTTCAACATAAGGGTTTGCGATATTGAACACCTTGTTCTTGCGAGCGAGAGTACGATCTCCACCACCGAACCCAGATCCAGTAGCATTAGAACCAACGTCAATGGTGTATCCGTGTAGGTCTGCCGAATCAATTATATGTGAACCATTTATATTTGTAGCAAGAATACCATTCACGTCACCACAACTATCAATGAACGCGGTATCCCCTGGTTCCAATCCATGACTCACGTGTGACACGTACACGCGCGAGGAACCCGAAGTAGTACGAATAGGGTTCTCGTCCAGCATTGTAGCAGGAAGTGCAGTGTTACGGAGAATCAAACTACCGCCGCCCAAGTCGAAACTTGCACGAGTCAGTTTGTACATAAGATCTTGATCTTTAGACTCTACCCAAACAACACCGTTCTGTGGGAGATATAATGATCCAGGAGCAGGTTGAGTCGTAACAATCCTTGACGTTGATCCATATACTGACTCTTTAGTTTTAGCACTGAATAACTCATACTCAGTTGACTGCGATGTAACGATAATCGCATATTGAGTCCATGGTTGCAAGTAGACTGGTTCGTCGAACGTAAACGTCGTTGGACTCGCTTGAATCGTTGATAACTGAGGAGACTCACCGATAGCAGTTACCTGCGATGGGTTAAGGTAGACGTGAGAATCAGGAACGATATTGCTTGTAGAAGGTTTGCCATTCTCTACTGGACGAAGGTGAATCGACACAGGAAGATTGGTTGTATCCTTCGCACGGAAGAACAAATCAAGTTCAGTCAATACCACACCGAATTGATTGTCAACATAGAATGTTTGTGACATTGGATTCTGTGGTAGAGACAACGGATTGATCTGTGTTCCGGCAAACTGATTCGTATTTACATTGATGTAATCAGAAAGAAACCTGAGACATCTGCCCCGAGGCATCCAGTCCAGCAAGTGCTGCCGGAGTGAGCGGCGAAGTCGCCGAACCGTACTGACCCGCCAGTTTTGGATCAACAATACTTACCTGCGCCGCTGTAACCTGATTTAATAGGTCGCGCGACTCACTGGCAGAATATGCCTTGACGCGTGTCATTAAGTTGTTCCAAGGGAGAGTTTGCTGACGCGCACGGTTTGATAGAATGTTATTATAACGCTTGTGATATGCGCCCAACGCTGAGTAGTAAGCGAAACATTTGCTATCCGCCGCTGACCAATCGTTCACATTAATATCAAGCAGCTTGAACTCACGGACACCAGAACGGAAACGGATATAGGTGCGCTTCTTCTTTCTTCCTCTGCCATAACGAGTGACATAGTATTCTGGTTTGATATTTGGAATGAAGAATGATCCGATCACTTCAACCGTTTTTCATCAGCAGTTAGATCGGATGTTCCGTCAGGGTGCGCGACTAAAGAAGGATAGCGATATTGGTTACCGATATCATCAGTACGATCTGCCCAACGAACAAACGATGCTTCTTCACGACACCAAGGTGCGACATTCTGTCCATCGAAAAACGGTGTAAATTTAGTATTTGGTTTCAATCCTTTCGCATGGAAATACACTTTTCGCGAGCGCATCCAAGGGACTAGAGCAAGGTCAACGACTCGACCGTTCACAACTGAACGTAATGTATCAGATGAAATAACGCGAGAGACATACTTACCGTTCGCTGTATCAGAAGGCACTGTACTGAATGTTGAGTTGTACTTCTCATTACGATACAACGCCTGACGTTGACGTGCCTCGCGCGCATTGCGTGGGCGATCGCGATAATCTAGTTGTAGATCTTCAATACTACGACCACACCAGTTCCACATCCAGTTGTTCCATAGGAACACTTGTTTGCGATCAACTTTATTCGCGCCACCAAGAGCAGTTTCTGCTTCTTCGATTGATTCTTTTCCATTCGTCAGAAGACGGTGACAACTTCATTGTACCTACATTGTCAACTAATCCGAATGGATTAATATTAACGAACCGTGAGGCAAGTGATTGATACGCCCACTGTGTTGAAGTATAATTGAGATATACTTGATCACCGTTCTTGACTACGTTATTTCCTGCAGGGTTTAAAGCATCGTCCCAGATTAAACGAACATTATCTTCGTCAACTGATGGGCGAACTAAACGACTCTCCGGATCAATAGATGCAGCGTAATCAGGGTTGTTGGTGTCAGCACCAGTTTGATCTGAGAAGTCATCTACCTGAGCACCACTCTCGAGTCGCTCGTTACCGTCGCTGTCCAACGATGGACGCATGCGTTGTTCGAGTTCGAGAAGCGAAAGCGTAGTGTATTCTTCGAGTTGATCAAGCTTCGCTTCGATCTTACCAATGTCCGCCATCGTATAACGCTTATGCTCGATTGGCGTTGACTGAAGGTCATTCTCGTCAAGTGTATTCGCATTGAGTACAATCTTATACAGTTCAAGCGCGTTATCTGGCGTTGGTTTAAACTGAGGTCGCTCTGCCTGTTGACCCATAAGCAACTGAATGTCACCTTCCTGAGTCACGATTAATTTATCAGCACGCGGTAGATAGTAACTTATATCTGCTGTAATGTTTGTTCCGTTGCGCGGTAACTCATGAATATTGGAGAAAGTACCATCATTCTTATCTGGGCGGAAGTCAAGATAGTTGAATAGACGAACCTCTGTACCGTCCTGCAATGAGTGTGTAGGAATGTTTTTGTAGTCGATACTATAGGAGGTTGCGTCATAGAAATCACCTGACCCGCGTGTGAAGTGCTGGTAGTTCACATAAATTTGACTTGGGGCATCATCCTGAGTATTTAAAATCAAACGTCCATCAGCATAGAAATTATCGCGCTGACCGTCATCTAATGTGACTCGAGCAAGCATATCAATTCCTGCACTATTCGTATCGCGGACCGAATCAAGTTGATAGATATCAGGGTCACCAAGGTCATAATAATTATATGTGTCTCCATTCACATCAGTTGCAGTCTGAAGGGAGATAGTACCCGTTGTGCTTGTAAGGGTCTTAGGTTTGCGAGTCGCGGTTTTAGAATAGTAATATATAACTTCGTATGTTTTTCCAGAAGTAAGACCAGAAATTTGAGCGTCACGACCACCGTTAGAAGTTGTTGGACTGATTGTCTGAAACGATTCGTCGTCTGCGGCAACTACCCAAAGTGTTGTATCGGTATATGCTTCTCCAACTGGTAACTGCGACATAGTAATTGTACCACCAGTTGCGACCTGAGACTGCCTAGACTGTACCGTCATGGTAATATCTGAGAACGATTCTGGGCGAGGTCTAGCAGTAGGGAATAACAGATCATTTTCTGTTGTTTGATTGAGTACCGCGCTTGTACCTTGAAGAACTAGGTTTAAATAATCAGTTGATGATGTACCGATACTGCGAGCAGTGCTTAAATCTTGATCAGAGTCTACATGTACATCAAAAACATACGCTTTGTGTAGCGCTCCATCTTCTTCGATAGCCCGTATTCTTGCAGTACCTACTATTCCCCCTGTTCCACCAACTGTATTATACAAGTTAATTTCAGAGAAGTCAAGGTTTGGAAGTCCACGGCACTCATCAACTAAGAAGTAGTTGCCGTAAGAAACTGGAACAAAATCGTTTTCAATTGTTTCTGTTTCCAATGATTTAGGAACATTTAATTTAATCGGTGATGCGTTATCTACACGATAACCGTTAACATATGCGGTTCCTGCAGAAACAACTAAGTCGAGATTTGAGTCGTTTACCGTACCATCTTCAAAATAAACTGTAAACGGATTTACAATGTAGTCACCTGATTCTTCATTGGTACGCAGAGCAAGTAACTCATTAACCTTATTGTATGCGTCTGCCTCTTGAATTTCTTCGACAATCTTAGAGTTCTCTACTCGAGCAAGGAAAACGAATGTATCGTCAGAGGTTATTTGATCTTCGGTTGTGAGAGTCAACTTGATTCGATAACGGTCGGCGCCAGGAGATGCAGTATTAACTAATCCTCCGGCATTATCATAAAGTGCTGTTGTGTCGTTTACCGTAATGACTTCCTGCTCAACTTTAAAACCAACCACCGCATCAACGATATTGGAATAAGGAGCAAGAAGAAACGATTGCGCATTAGCATGTACGAAACGACCCATGACGAAGAAGTCACCGTCAAAAACATCGAAACGAACTGCCTTTCCTGTTGCATTTGGTGTTTCTGTGATAAGTTCGTAACTGTCGTCAAGGTTAGTTGAGTCAATTGTTTCCCCGTCACCAAAGGTAGCAGGTTCGCCTGATATCGCTGCACCACCACTGTTAATATACTGGACATACAATGTGTTGTATGTGAAGTCACCGCCCAATGGTTCAACGCGGATAACCTTTGCCGAAACACCAGTTGTAGGGTTTTGGAATACCGTGCCGACCGGAATCTCAGAAAAATTGCCACCGGTGTTCACAGAAGCAATCTTTAGGAAATGTAAATCAGAATTGATTGCCGACCCGCCCGATGAAACAGCGGCACCTTCTTTGAAAACATTACGCCCAAAACGACCCATCTCTTCATAGATCAGAGTTTGTAATTGCGTCAGTTCCCTCGCTTGAAGTGCTCGTCCAGAGTTAAACAGTATCTGATGATAATTATCATTCTCATTATAATCATCGTGATATATGCTTGAGAGAGTGCTCGATGTGAATGTCGTTGCCATTGTTTATCCTAATTCAATTACTATGCGAATGTCTTCGGTTTGATCGTCTGATCTGTCAACTGCTAAGATATTATTTAGGTACAAAATATCACCAGAATATGCATCAACGTCTGGTAGGTTCTGAGATTGAATTGAACCGCTAACTGTACCGTCGCTTATCGTTAGACCATTCGTGAAAGGTTCAAATTCAGTTTCTGCGTCTTGATAATAATATAAAATTTGATTCGTTGTATCATGAAACAAGACTTTCCCTGTCGCCGATCCAATACTCGTCGAGAATATAGCATCTTCGGTAAATGTCCCTGTGACTGACAACGGAGTCAAGTTGAAACTCTTAGATGCGATTCCCGTGTTTCCTGTAAAGTCAGAATCTGGAAGAGACAAAGAAGGGTCTTTGCTCTTTAACGGATTTCGAATAAGGGCGACTTGCCTGAAATCGTTTTCAGTCAAGATTGTATTGTTCTCTGCGCCTTGAATATCCACCTGTAACATCAAAGTTTTGGACTTCAATGAGATAGTTGGATCTGCGTTCAATCCACCATTCGGGGCAAATACTGGAGTCAATACTCCGTCGCCACCAATCGGATCTGCTGCTGCATAATCGTATCCCGATCCGTGCGAGAAGTTTCCTGACACGTCAGAATCAATAGAAACTGAAACTATCGAACCGTTCGCGACATTAGCACTAAACGAAGCGCCCGTACCATTACCGCTAATCATAATCGGAGCGATACCAGGATATCCTGTTCCTGCCGAGTCAATCTGTAGTCTAAGGATTTCACCGTCAACTGCACTATCTTGAAGCGCAAGTTGCTGTTCTTCTTGAGCGATGGTTGGCGTTCCTGTCACTTTCTTTACAGGTGTAAACTTTGAGGTTCTAAAATTACCATAAGCGAGGTTGCTCATTTTGTACATATATCGCCAAAGGTATCCGTCCGCTGTAGCGAAAGTACGAGCCATAAAGTTTGCTAACGAAGAAGTTGGTTCTACGGTAGAAGGGGTATTAGGGGAGTCAATACAAACGAACACCTCGTTATTTGAGTTGATAACATAGAACCTTGTTTGGTTTGGGTCCGTATCATTATATGCTTCATAAACGTCGTTGGTTTGCCACGTTATCGTAGGAATTACGAACGATACGTTGCTCAGCACCTTGACTGCTTGCATTGCATTTCTAAACCTGAATTGCTCTGCCCTTGAATCTATGTTCGTGCTGGGTGTAAAGTCTTCGGATCTAGAGATGGCGACATAGTAATTACCGATTCCGCCTTCAACGTCAGATCTGAGTTGATCAAGCAAAAAAGTTCGAAGGTCGTTTGTAACTGATGCAGACATAATTTATTCTCTCAGAATTATGAAGTTATTTATACGGTGTCTGTGATAATTCCTGTGGAAGTCGCTTCCACTTCATCATAGACAAGTATATTATTCCTCAATGGATTAATAGTTGCTTGATTCGCCGGTAGAGCGCTGATCTTAAAATATGATCCGGAGATCAATGTTCCTGTAAATCCAGAAAGAATAATAGTACCTTCGGTCGGATAAAATTCTCCAATGTTATCAACTTCAGGGTTCCCTGTTGAAGTGTCAATTACTTCAATGGCAGTAGTATCAAGTCTATTCCGTAGGAAGCACACCTTTCCGTTAAAATAAAAGTTGGAAGATTGGACCGTATAAACATCTTCGTCTGCTCCGGAGATAGAAGAAGGGAATGTGATTGTATAACTGTCGATCCCCGCTTGAGGAGTGAATCGATTTTGCATTTTGATTGAGGCGCGACTTGAGAGTACAGAAGGATCTGTCTCATCAATTTCTGTCAGCATATTCGAACGCCTAAACGACTGATCAAACTTCCCTAAATTCTCATTAAAATAATCTTTCATGGTTTGTTTTACTGCAGATTCGATAGCAGTCTTGGAGGAAGAAGTCAGATAAGGATTGAATTGAAATACGCAATCCACCTCTAAGAAAGTTCTATTCGGTTCAACAAACTCAATATTAAATGATGCTACTGAAAGATCTTTTGCGAGATTAGTTATATTACCCTTTACAGTTTCTTGCAATGTAGTATTGTCTGTTGAGAAATCAATAGAAACAAATACTGATCCATATCTTGGTGGTACATTATCTTCGCCACCCCAAGATTTTATATCTGATATCTGGTTGGGGAAATTTCTTAAGATGAGAGAGGAATAATCCTCGGCAGTAACCATTCTATTTTGTGCTGCATAAAGATATGGTGCGTTCTTTCGTATTGATTCGATTTCTTCTTTTAGTGAACCTGCAGAAGAACGAGCGACTGTTACGACGTTGACGTCAAGACCACTCAACTCAGAGGTGGGAGAAAATGTAAACGCTCCGTTTGCTTCTGGTCCAGTCACTGTATCATAGATGATCTGAATTCTATTCCCAGGTTGAGGGATCTGATTTGTTATGATACCATTACCAAATGAGATTTCATAAAACCCATTTGGTGTTTCTTTGACAACGAATATTCTAGATTCGCCGGTGATATTAGTCGCGTCGTTTATATTGGTATAAAGGTCATACACTGATGTAGAAGTGTTGTCAAATACTCGAACCTCAACCGTCTCCAAGTCTAGGTTATTTACTGGTACGATATACGTATCGTTTTCTCCAGATAAACCTGCGACGAAATTTTTACTTTTTGTTGTACCCTCATAAATCGGGATACTGATACTTCCTTCTAATTCGAAATTATAATTGTTTAAGTCGTCTTTATTTGCAATCAATGTATCGCGCGTACGAAAAGTGTATGATTTGTTATTGACGGTAGAAGTAAATGAGAATCCGGCAGGGAGCGTTTTACTTGATGGTCCGCTTGGGTCGGTGACAGATAAGTTGACAACCGCAACTGACGCTGACCTTGAACTTACACTGTACCCTAAACTACCTGCAAGACCTACAAGAGATGATCGTAACTGTGCAGTGGACAAGAAAGACTCATTCAATGCGAAGTTAGCTAACAATGCATTCTGGTGTGTATTGTAAGCAAGAACATCTAACAGGTTTGAAAGACCTGATGCTTCGAAGTTATAATCAGAAAATTCGCCTTGTTGCTGAAAATATACTTTTAATTCGTTTTTGATCTGATTAAAGTCTAGATCTGCAGATCGAATAGTGGTTGCCATTTGACTTCTCCAAATTCATGATATGATTATTTATATACAAAAAAGGGGACCGAAGTCCCCTTTATTTCATAATTGTATTGTAATTATGGGTTGGTTACGATAACTATGCCATTCTGAGTAATTACATACTCATCCAAAGTACCTTGCATATAAAGGGCAGCGGCAGGTACGATAACCCCGTTCACAACACGATCAACACCAGCAGGGTGATTGCCCGAAATATCTAACTCTGTCGCAAGTCCAAGAATGAAGATACTTGCATTTGACACATCTTCGTATGCAGTAAGATCAACATTATTTGCGTCAACAACATCAACGTCAACTTCGAGAAGATCACCTGACTGCTCCATAATCCCGATAGTGAATCCTGCAGGATTTGGAAGGTTTAGATTGTGAGTAATTCTAACCGCAGTATCTTTCGGTAAAGTGATGCTCTCTTGATTGTATGCTTTAATTTCTGGCGACTGCTCACGGTAAGCGATACGTGTATCAACCGCTTCGAAATCAGAATCATTATTATCGAATGCAGTTTTTAACTCATTTAATGCACCAGATAGAGTCTGGGAAGAAGTAGTTAAAGTATCAGATCCTGCTGCAGTTTGGAGGTTGCTGATATCAGTTTCACCCTGAGTCATTCTACCGGCAATTAGATCCAGTTCTGCATGTACTTCGTTGATTGCACCGACGAGATCAGAGTCAGCAGTATTCAGAGAAGCAACACTTCCGACCGATAATTCTAGAGTATCAATGTCACCTTCGTTTACAGTCAGACGACCTTCAACAGCAGTGAGGCGTACCTCCGCCGAATCCATTTCTGTTTCAAGAACAGTTGAGCGATCTTCCAGAGATTGCATTCTACCTTCAACAATACCCATCTCTGTTTGAAGAAGAGAAATATCTCCATCATTTGATGTAATTTGAGATTGAAGGTTGATAATGTCGTTGTCATTACCAGTGACCTGAACTTGTAGATCATCAAGGGTTGTATTGAATACTGAGAGATCAGATTCAATATCGTCTTGTCTGAACTTTAATCCTAGAATAGCAAGCGAATTGCTTGAAATACTATTATCGGCGTTGACATTCTCGGTATCGTAGTTATTGAGGTCTGTTGCGCCTTGAGTCGAAGTAGAGTCGAGGGTATTAATTTGAGAATGTAACTCATTGATTGCAGCAACGAGAGAAGATATATCTTCGGTTTCGAGAGTAGAGACATCTCCGGCATCTGTTTGAAGTGTTGAAACATTACCTTCAATAGCAGTAGAACGTGCACCAGCAGCAGAGTCAGCAAGTACCAACTCGTTAACAGCATCAGCAAGAACCTGTGCGATTGTCGATAAAGAAACGCCTTCGTCAAGGAACGAACGTAGATCAGAGATCTCGCTCGAAGCACTATCAGCACGATCTTTTAACTCGTTTACCGCATCTGCAAGATTGAGACTCTCAGTCTGTAAAGGTGTCGCTGATCCAGCGAAACTTTTAAGAGACGTTAACTCGTTCTTGTTTGATGCGTGATCCGCAGTGTTCGTTTGAATATCAGAAGCATACTGAGATGAAGCAAACACTTCTGGTGAAACAACACCATCACCGTTTCCGTTATCGAAATCAGTCTGACTTGCGTATTCTGTATGACCTTTCTTTTCTGTTGTAGCAGGGCCAAAGTTAGTCTGTAAAACGTATGCGGTGGTTTCGTCCCAGAAAAGAACAATGTCACCAATTTCTACAGTAGCATTTGGTTGGAACGTAACGCCTGTCTTAGAAAGAACACCGCTCGATGTTACAACATACTGATAACCCTTCGCCGCAACAACATCTGCTGTATCTGCGTTTGTTGGGTTAATCTCACCTTGATAGGAAACGTCACCTTCAAGGTCGAACGAAACTGGTTCGTATTGTCTTGATGTTGAACTATAGACGAATAGCGTTCCACCATCTGTTTCAATATCAAAGATGATATTACCCGCACGAGATATTCCCGTGGAGTCTTCTAATTGTCTTAGTTGTTCTTGTAGGACCGCTCTTCCGGCAGTCGTGACGTTTTGAATACGACCACTAACTAACTGACCTACACGGTTTAGAGAGACATTTCCGTCTACTACAAGATTACTGATTCTTGGCATCTTTTTTCTCCAAAAAATTACTTTTTTTTGTTTTTATGATATGGAGATAACGACTGTCGCCGAAATTTAATCAAGATTATTGTATTACATCATATATTTATAGGCAAACCAGTTTCAGTAGTAATGATATCGTCATTATTTTCCCGAACAAGAACTTTTGATTTATCAGATCTGAGTCCATCATCGAATGCTATAAAGCGTCCACCAGAAGTCATTATTTTGCCATATATGCTGACAATTTCTTCGGAAGATTCTTCTATGGAATTCGACCTGCTAACAAATACTATTGATTCGTCAACCTTTCCAAGTAGAATTGCCTGCGGTTCTGGATCAGGCGTCTCCACTAAAACCCTGTCAAGAGTAAATGGTTCTTTCAGATTGACGTTAAATGATTCTGATACACTTGTATTTATAATTCTGAATTCTAGGGTGACAGACAAAGAGTTGCTATTAGGATTCGCGAATACTTTTATATTTAGTATTTTTGCTCTTGGTTCATATCGTTCTATCGATTTTTTAATTGAGTCAATCACTTCATTACCTGAAGTTTCGTCAATCAACTCAAATAATTTTGATCCCAAGTTAGCGCCGAATCCTGGGCGATATGGTTTTTCGAACCTGTTCGTTAAGATTAAATTTTTCAGTGATTGCTTGACCGAAGCAGCATCTATCTTTTTATAGATGTCTCCTTTATCACTTTCGCTTATGATATTAGCATTCAATGTCAAATCAATATCTGAATATGCACGCTCTCTTACAACACGAATACTTGTGTTTAAGTTAGCGTCCTCGTTTGAAAATACTTTTGCCATATCATTTATTCCTTTGACTACTCTTATTTATTCGTCTTCTGGCAAGATTTCTAATAATTCATTGACTGTTTGTAATGCGCCGTTGTAAGTTGTTTCAAGACCGTAGCGATAAGAAACATCCCACGAGGTAGGAACCTCCGGCATTTCTAAAACAATTGAGCAGGTAAGAGCACCGTTTGGATCAAACGTGTCATAGTCTAACGTGAGTTTATCATAGTCCAGATAATCTTTCCAAACTACTGCGAGATCAAATGACTTGCGAGGGTCAGACTTACCGTTCTTGTCAATCAGTTGGTAACCAATGGCGCGCCCTGTTCTTCTCAAATCATTAATACTTCCGCCAGATGGTTTCTCTCCAGTATAAAGAGGGACTCGTGCAATCCAACCGTCCGGACCTTTACCATAAGATCCCCTTGGAAATTGTTTTGCCAGTTTTTCTGCTGCTGTTTCTGTGCCTGCAGGTAATTCTGTCATCTCGAACTTTGGGTTTGGTTCATAGATCCCATCAGAAACAATGAGTCGATGCTGAGCAAAGTCAGTATTCCCTGCAATCATATTCATTGCATTCGCATGTAACACTAAGTTGCGCGCGATCTGTTTGCGGTCTGCCGATCCGAAAAAGTCTTGACGGTATAATTTCTCAAACTGGGTACGCGACCCCTTGGCGCCAAGAAACTTTGCGCATGTAATTCCTGGAGCAAGTTTAGTCGCAGAGGTTATACTTGATTCAAACTCAGGATTATATTTTGAGTCAACGAGTATCTTCATTTTGTATTCACCTTGAACCTTTTACTGCGATTATCAGTTGGATTATTTCCGAGCGTATTAATACCGAAACGAAGCGTTCCCTTCTTGTTCGCCGAACGTCCAATATTCTTAGGCATATTCCTCTTGAACTGTTTATTCAACTTACCTTCGGACACAAGATAACTTGTGAACCCGCCATTATTTAAATTCGCAGGGTCACGTAACTTAGATCGGATCTCATGTATAGATGGGTCGTGATTGAACAATCCTTTGTACTCGTCGTCTCGACTTAACTTCTGTTTGAGTTTTGGGTCAACCTTGACATTACGAACGCCGTATGTCGAAGAAGCAAGTTGAAGTTCTACGGTTGCTGGATTTGGCAATGGAGCAGTCGGTGGAATCGGAGTGTATGGCATGATCCCTGGCTTGACCGGCACA
>CAXHKC010000155.1:0-17521 GCA_964017065.1 Haliclona indistincta
CTGCTTTTTATGTCAAGAAGCCCCTGGAGACCCAGTGGTGCTAGGTGATCCCGCCATAGCTCTGCTTGGCGGGGCCGCAGGCCCCGCCAATGGCTCGCAATCACACCCCACATAGCTGTATTTGGTCTATAGGTGAAATAAACTATCTTCGAATTTTAACGCCCACTTCCGGTGACGTCAAACTTGCCGGGCGACTATAGTTGCCCGCCGCATGTGAAGGGTTAACCCTTCAAGTGCGGACAGCAATTCTAGCCTCTATTTTGTGAATTTCACTAACCTTTGAAACCATTAGACAGACAAACTAGCGCTGTGATCACCGTTAATATGCAAAATCAACTTGCACAACGTGCGGGCTTGTTGTCAACGACAATTGCGGTTAACCACGCCCACTTGACGATCTACCAACTGTCGTGTGCTAGAATCACTCTCACCGGAGCAAAAAACGCCGCTCGTTTGGTCAAAACAGCACGTGTGAGACAAAGTTAGTGCACGTATGGCTGCTTTTTATGTCAAGAAGCCCCTGGAGACCCAGTGGTGCTAGGTGATCCCGCCATAGCTCTGCTTGGCGGGGCCGCAGGCCCCGCCAATGGCTCGCAATCACACCCCACATAGCTGTATTTGGTCTATAGGTGAAATAAACTATCTTCGAATTTTAACGCCCACTTCCGGTGACGTCAAACTTGCCGGGCGACTATAGTTGCCCGCCGCATGTGAAGGGTTAACCCTTCAAGTGCGGACAGCAATTCTAGCCTCTATTTTGTGAATTTCACTAACCTTTGAAACCATTAGACAGACAAACTAGCGCTGTGATCACCGTTAATATGCAAAATCAACTTGCACAACGTGCGGGCTTGTTGTCAACGACAATTGCGGTTAACCACGCCCACTTGACGATCTACCAACTGTCGTGTGCTAGAATCACTCTCACCGGAGCAAAAAACGCCGCTCGTTTGGTCAAAACAGCACGTGTGAGACAAAGTTAGTGCACGTATGGCTGCTTTTTATGTCAAGAAGCCCCTGGAGACCCAGTGGTGCTAGGTGATCCCGCCATAGCTCTGCTTGGCGGGGCCGCAGGCCCCGCCAATGGCTCGCAATCACACCCCACATAGCTGTATTTGGTCTATAGGTGAAATAAACTATCTTCGAATTTTAACGCCCACTTCCGGTGACGTCAAACTTGCCGGGCGACTATAGTTGCCCGCCGCATGTGAAGGGTTAACCCTTCAAGTGCGGACAGCAATTCTAGCCTCTATTTTGTGAATTTCACTAACCTTTGAAACCATTAGACAGACAAACTAGCGCTGTGATCACCGTTAATATGCAAAATCAACTTGCACAACGTGCGGGCTTGTTGTCAACGACAATTGCGGTTAACCACGCCCACTTGACGATCTACCAACTGTCGTGTGCTAGAATCACTCTCACCGGAGCAAAAAACGCCGCTCGTTTGGTCAAAACAGCACGTGTGAGACAAAGTTAGTGCACGTATGGCTGCTTTTTATGTCAAGAAGCCCCTGGAGACCCAGTGGTGCTAGGTGATCCCGCCATAGCTCTGCTTGGCGGGGCCGCAGGCCCCGCCAATGGCTCGCAATCACACCCCACATAGCTGTATTTGGTCTATAGGTGAAATAAACTATCTTCGAATTTTAACGCCCACTTCCGGTGACGTCAAACTTGCCGGGCGACTATAGTTGCCCGCCGCATGTGAAGGGTTAACCCTTCAAGTGCGGACAGCAATTCTAGCCTCTATTTTGTGAATTTCACTAACCTTTGAAACCATTAGACAGACAAACTAGCGCTGTGATCACCGTTAATATGCAAAATCAACTTGCACAACGTGCGGGCTTGTTGTCAACGACAATTGCGGTTAACCACGCCCACTTGACGATCTACCAACTGTCGTGTGCTAGAATCACTCTCACCGGAGCAAAAAACGCCGCTCGTTTGGTCAAAACAGCACGTGTGAGACAAAGTTAGTGCACGTATGGCTGCTTTTTATGTCAAGAAGCCCCTGGAGACCCAGTGGTGCTAGGTGATCCCGCCATAGCTCTGCTTGGCGGGGCCGCAGGCCCCGCCAATGGCTCGCAATCACACCCCACATAGCTGTATTTGGTCTATAGGTGAAATAAACTATCTTCGAATTTTAACGCCCACTTCCGGTGACGTCAAACTTGCCGGGCGACTATAGTTGCCCGCCGCATGTGAAGGGTTAACCCTTCAAGTGCGGACAGCAATTCTAGCCTCTATTTTGTGAATTTCACTAACCTTTGAAACCATTAGACAGACAAACTAGCGCTGTGATCACCGTTAATATGCAAAATCAACTTGCACAACGTGCGGGCTTGTTGTCAACGACAATTGCGGTTAACCACGCCCACTTGACGATCTACCAACTGTCGTGTGCTAGAATCACTCTCACCGGAGCAAAAAACGCCGCTCGTTTGGTCAAAACAGCACGTGTGAGACAAAGTTAGTGCACGTATGGCTGCTTTTTATGTCAAGAAGCCCCTGGAGACCCAGTGGTGCTAGGTGATCCCGCCATAGCTCTGCTTGGCGGGGCCGCAGGCCCCGCCAATGGCTCGCAATCACACCCCACATAGCTGTATTTGGTCTATAGGTGAAATAAACTATCTTCGAATTTTAACGCCCACTTCCGGTGACGTCAAACTTGCCGGGCGACTATAGTTGCCCGCCGCATGTGAAGGGTTAACCCTTCAAGTGCGGACAGCAATTCTAGCCTCTATTTTGTGAATTTCACTAACCTTTGAAACCATTAGACAGACAAACTAGCGCTGTGATCACCGTTAATATGCAAAATCAACTTGCACAACGTGCGGGCTTGTTGTCAACGACAATTGCGGTTAACCACGCCCACTTGACGATCTACCAACTGTCGTGTGCTAGAATCACTCTCACCGGAGCAAAAAACGCCGCTCGTTTGGTCAAAACAGCACGTGTGAGACAAAGTTAGTGCACGTATGGCTGCTTTTTATGTCAAGAAGCCCCTGGAGACCCAGTGGTGCTAGGTGATCCCGCCATAGCTCTGCTTGGCGGGGCCGCAGGCCCCGCCAATGGCTCGCAATCACACCCCACATAGCTGTATTTGGTCTATAGGTGAAATAAACTATCTTCGAATTTTAACGCCCACTTCCGGTGACGTCAAACTTGCCGGGCGACTATAGTTGCCCGCCGCATGTGAAGGGTTAACCCTTCAAGTGCGGACAGCAATTCTAGCCTCTATTTTGTGAATTTCACTAACCTTTGAAACCATTAGACAGACAAACTAGCGCTGTGATCACCGTTAATATGCAAAATCAACTTGCACAACGTGCGGGCTTGTTGTCAACGACAATTGCGGTTAACCACGCCCACTTGACGATCTACCAACTGTCGTGTGCTAGAATCACTCTCACCGGAGCAAAAAACGCCGCTCGTTTGGTCAAAACAGCACGTGTGAGACAAAGTTAGTGCACGTATGGCTGCTTTTTATGTCAAGAAGCCCCTGGAGACCCAGTGGTGCTAGGTGATCCCGCCATAGCTCTGCTTGGCGGGGCCGCAGGCCCCGCCAATGGCTCGCAATCACACCCCACATAGCTGTATTTGGTCTATAGGTGAAATAAACTATCTTCGAATTTTAACGCCCACTTCCGGTGACGTCAAACTTGCCGGGCGACTATAGTTGCCCGCCGCATGTGAAGGGTTAACCCTTCAAGTGCGGACAGCAATTCTAGCCTCTATTTTGTGAATTTCACTAACCTTTGAAACCATTAGACAGACAAACTAGCGCTGTGATCACCGTTAATATGCAAAATCAACTTGCACAACGTGCGGGCTTGTTGTCAACGACAATTGCGGTTAACCACGCCCACTTGACGATCTACCAACTGTCGTGTGCTAGAATCACTCTCACCGGAGCAAAAAACGCCGCTCGTTTGGTCAAAACAGCACGTGTGAGACAAAGTTAGTGCACGTATGGCTGCTTTTTATGTCAAGAAGCCCCTGGAGACCCAGTGGTGCTAGGTGATCCCGCCATAGCTCTGCTTGGCGGGGCCGCAGGCCCCGCCAATGGCTCGCAATCACACCCCACATAGCTGTATTTGGTCTATAGGTGAAATAAACTATCTTCGAATTTTAACGCCCACTTCCGGTGACGTCAAACTTGCCGGGCGACTATAGTTGCCCGCCGCATGTGAAGGGTTAACCCTTCAAGTGCGGACAGCAATTCTAGCCTCTATTTTGTGAATTTCACTAACCTTTGAAACCATTAGACAGACAAACTAGCGCTGTGATCACCGTTAATATGCAAAATCAACTTGCACAACGTGCGGGCTTGTTGTCAACGACAATTGCGGTTAACCACGCCCACTTGACGATCTACCAACTGTCGTGTGCTAGAATCACTCTCACCGGAGCAAAAAACGCCGCTCGTTTGGTCAAAACAGCACGTGTGAGACAAAGTTAGTGCACGTATGGCTGCTTTTTATGTCAAGAAGCCCCTGGAGACCCAGTGGTGCTAGGTGATCCCGCCATAGCTCTGCTTGGCGGGGCCGCAGGCCCCGCCAATGGCTCGCAATCACACCCCACATAGCTGTATTTGGTCTATAGGTGAAATAAACTATCTTCGAATTTTAACGCCCACTTCCGGTGACGTCAAACTTGCCGGGCGACTATAGTTGCCCGCCGCATGTGAAGGGTTAACCCTTCAAGTGCGGACAGCAATTCTAGCCTCTATTTTGTGAATTTCACTAACCTTTGAAACCATTAGACAGACAAACTAGCGCTGTGATCACCGTTAATATGCAAAATCAACTTGCACAACGTGCGGGCTTGTTGTCAACGACAATTGCGGTTAACCACGCCCACTTGACGATCTACCAACTGTCGTGTGCTAGAATCACTCTCACCGGAGCAAAAAACGCCGCTCGTTTGGTCAAAACAGCACGTGTGAGACAAAGTTAGTGCACGTATGGCTGCTTTTTATGTCAAGAAGCCCCTGGAGACCCAGTGGTGCTAGGTGATCCCGCCATAGCTCTGCTTGGCGGGGCCGCAGGCCCCGCCAATGGCTCGCAATCACACCCCACATAGCTGTATTTGGTCTATAGGTGAAATAAACTATCTTCGAATTTTAACGCCCACTTCCGGTGACGTCAAACTTGCCGGGCGACTATAGTTGCCCGCCGCATGTGAAGGGTTAACCCTTCAAGTGCGGACAGCAATTCTAGCCTCTATTTTGTGAATTTCACTAACCTTTGAAACCATTAGACAGACAAACTAGCGCTGTGATCACCGTTAATATGCAAAATCAACTTGCACAACGTGCGGGCTTGTTGTCAACGACAATTGCGGTTAACCACGCCCACTTGACGATCTACCAACTGTCGTGTGCTAGAATCACTCTCACCGGAGCAAAAAACGCCGCTCGTTTGGTCAAAACAGCACGTGTGAGACAAAGTTAGTGCACGTATGGCTGCTTTTTATGTCAAGAAGCCCCTGGAGACCCAGTGGTGCTAGGTGATCCCGCCATAGCTCTGCTTGGCGGGGCCGCAGGCCCCGCCAATGGCTCGCAATCACACCCCACATAGCTGTATTTGGTCTATAGGTGAAATAAACTATCTTCGAATTTTAACGCCCACTTCCGGTGACGTCAAACTTGCCGGGCGACTATAGTTGCCCGCCGCATGTGAAGGGTTAACCCTTCAAGTGCGGACAGCAATTCTAGCCTCTATTTTGTGAATTTCACTAACCTTTGAAACCATTAGACAGACAAACTAGCGCTGTGATCACCGTTAATATGCAAAATCAACTTGCACAACGTGCGGGCTTGTTGTCAACGACAATTGCGGTTAACCACGCCCACTTGACGATCTACCAACTGTCGTGTGCTAGAATCACTCTCACCGGAGCAAAAAACGCCGCTCGTTTGGTCAAAACAGCACGTGTGAGACAAAGTTAGTGCACGTATGGCTGCTTTTTATGTCAAGAAGCCCCTGGAGACCCAGTGGTGCTAGGTGATCCCGCCATAGCTCTGCTTGGCGGGGCCGCAGGCCCCGCCAATGGCTCGCAATCACACCCCACATAGCTGTATTTGGTCTATAGGTGAAATAAACTATCTTCGAATTTTAACGCCCACTTCCGGTGACGTCAAACTTGCCGGGCGACTATAGTTGCCCGCCGCATGTGAAGGGTTAACCCTTCAAGTGCGGACAGCAATTCTAGCCTCTATTTTGTGAATTTCACTAACCTTTGAAACCATTAGACAGACAAACTAGCGCTGTGATCACCGTTAATATGCAAAATCAACTTGCACAACGTGCGGGCTTGTTGTCAACGACAATTGCGGTTAACCACGCCCACTTGACGATCTACCAACTGTCGTGTGCTAGAATCACTCTCACCGGAGCAAAAAACGCCGCTCGTTTGGTCAAAACAGCACGTGTGAGACAAAGTTAGTGCACGTATGGCTGCTTTTTATGTCAAGAAGCCCCTGGAGACCCAGTGGTGCTAGGTGATCCCGCCATAGCTCTGCTTGGCGGGGCCGCAGGCCCCGCCAATGGCTCGCAATCACACCCCACATAGCTGTATTTGGTCTATAGGTGAAATAAACTATCTTCGAATTTTAACGCCCACTTCCGGTGACGTCAAACTTGCCGGGCGACTATAGTTGCCCGCCGCATGTGAAGGGTTAACCCTTCAAGTGCGGACAGCAATTCTAGCCTCTATTTTGTGAATTTCACTAACCTTTGAAACCATTAGACAGACAAACTAGCGCTGTGATCACCGTTAATATGCAAAATCAACTTGCACAACGTGCGGGCTTGTTGTCAACGACAATTGCGGTTAACCACGCCCACTTGACGATCTACCAACTGTCGTGTGCTAGAATCACTCTCACCGGAGCAAAAAACGCCGCTCGTTTGGTCAAAACAGCACGTGTGAGACAAAGTTAGTGCACGTATGGCTGCTTTTTATGTCAAGAAGCCCCTGGAGACCCAGTGGTGCTAGGTGATCCCGCCATAGCTCTGCTTGGCGGGGCCGCAGGCCCCGCCAATGGCTCGCAATCACACCCCACATAGCTGTATTTGGTCTATAGGTGAAATAAACTATCTTCGAATTTTAACGCCCACTTCCGGTGACGTCAAACTTGCCGGGCGACTATAGTTGCCCGCCGCATGTGAAGGGTTAACCCTTCAAGTGCGGACAGCAATTCTAGCCTCTATTTTGTGAATTTCACTAACCTTTGAAACCATTAGACAGACAAACTAGCGCTGTGATCACCGTTAATATGCAAAATCAACTTGCACAACGTGCGGGCTTGTTGTCAACGACAATTGCGGTTAACCACGCCCACTTGACGATCTACCAACTGTCGTGTGCTAGAATCACTCTCACCGGAGCAAAAAACGCCGCTCGTTTGGTCAAAACAGCACGTGTGAGACAAAGTTAGTGCACGTATGGCTGCTTTTTATGTCAAGAAGCCCCTGGAGACCCAGTGGTGCTAGGTGATCCCGCCATAGCTCTGCTTGGCGGGGCCGCAGGCCCCGCCAATGGCTCGCAATCACACCCCACATAGCTGTATTTGGTCTATAGGTGAAATAAACTATCTTCGAATTTTAACGCCCACTTCCGGTGACGTCAAACTTGCCGGGCGACTATAGTTGCCCGCCGCATGTGAAGGGTTAACCCTTCAAGTGCGGACAGCAATTCTAGCCTCTATTTTGTGAATTTCACTAACCTTTGAAACCATTAGACAGACAAACTAGCGCTGTGATCACCGTTAATATGCAAAATCAACTTGCACAACGTGCGGGCTTGTTGTCAACGACAATTGCGGTTAACCACGCCCACTTGACGATCTACCAACTGTCGTGTGCTAGAATCACTCTCACCGGAGCAAAAAACGCCGCTCGTTTGGTCAAAACAGCACGTGTGAGACAAAGTTAGTGCACGTATGGCTGCTTTTTATGTCAAGAAGCCCCTGGAGACCCAGTGGTGCTAGGTGATCCCGCCATAGCTCTGCTTGGCGGGGCCGCAGGCCCCGCCAATGGCTCGCAATCACACCCCACATAGCTGTATTTGGTCTATAGGTGAAATAAACTATCTTCGAATTTTAACGCCCACTTCCGGTGACGTCAAACTTGCCGGGCGACTATAGTTGCCCGCCGCATGTGAAGGGTTAACCCTTCAAGTGCGGACAGCAATTCTAGCCTCTATTTTGTGAATTTCACTAACCTTTGAAACCATTAGACAGACAAACTAGCGCTGTGATCACCGTTAATATGCAAAATCAACTTGCACAACGTGCGGGCTTGTTGTCAACGACAATTGCGGTTAACCACGCCCACTTGACGATCTACCAACTGTCGTGTGCTAGAATCACTCTCACCGGAGCAAAAAACGCCGCTCGTTTGGTCAAAACAGCACGTGTGAGACAAAGTTAGTGCACGTATGGCTGCTTTTTATGTCAAGAAGCCCCTGGAGACCCAGTGGTGCTAGGTGATCCCGCCATAGCTCTGCTTGGCGGGGCCGCAGGCCCCGCCAATGACTCGCAATCACACCCCACATAGCTGTATTTGGTCTATAGGTGAAATAAACTATCTTCGAATTTTAACGCCCACTTCCGGTGACGTCAAACTTGCCGGGCGACTATAGTTGCCCGCCGCATGTGAAGGGTTAACCCTTCAAGTGCGGACAGCAATTCTAGCCTCTATTTTGTGAATTTCACTAACCTTTGAAACCATTAGACAGACAAACTAGCGCTGTGATCACCGTTAATATGCAAAATCAACTTGCACAACGTGCGGGCTTGTTGTCAACGACAATTGCGGTTAACCACGCCCACTTGACGATCTACCAACTGTCGTGTGCTAGAATCACTCTCACCGGAGCAAAAAACGCCGCTCGTTTGGTCAAAACAGCACGTGTGAGACAAAGTTAGTGCACGTATGGCTGCTTTTTATGTCAAGAAGCCCCTGGAGACCCAGTGGTGCTAGGTGATCCCGCCATAGCTCTGCTTGGCGGGGCCGCAGGCCCCGCCAATGGCTCGCAATCACACCCCACATAGCTGTATTTGGTCTATAGGTGAAATAAACTATCTTCGAATTTTAACGCCCACTTCCGGTGACGTCAAACTTGCCGGGCGACTATAGTTGCCCGCCGCATGTGAAGGGTTAACCCTTCAAGTGCGGACAGCAATTCTAGCCTCTATTTTGTGAATTTCACTAACCTTTGAAACCATTAGACAGACAAACTAGCGCTGTGATCACCGTTAATATGCAAAATCAACTTGCACAACGTGCGGGCTTGTTGTCAACGACAATTGCGGTTAACCACGCCCACTTGACGATCTACCAACTGTCGTGTGCTAGAATCACTCTCACCGGAGCAAAAAACGCCGCTCGTTTGGTCAAAACAGCACGTGTGAGACAAAGTTAGTGCACGTATGGCTGCTTTTTATGTCAAGAAGCCCCTGGAGACCCAGTGGTGCTAGGTGATCCCGCCATAGCTCTGCTTGGCGGGGCCGCAGGCCCCGCCAATGGCTCGCAATCACACCCCACATAGCTGTATTTGGTCTATAGGTGAAATAAACTATCTTCGAATTTTAACGCCCACTTCCGGTGACGTCAAACTTGCCGGGCGACTATAGTTGCCCGCCGCATGTGAAGGGTTAACCCTTCAAGTGCGGACAGCAATTCTAGCCTCTATTTTGTGAATTTCACTAACCTTTGAAACCATTAGACAGACAAACTAGCGCTGTGATCACCGTTAATATGCAAAATCAACTTGCACAACGTGCGGGCTTGTTGTCAACGACAATTGCGGTTAACCACGCCCACTTGACGATCTACCAACTGTCGTGTGCTAGAATCACTCTCACCGGAGCAAAAAACGCCGCTCGTTTGGTCAAAACAGCACGTGTGAGACAAAGTTAGTGCACGTATGGCTGCTTTTTATGTCAAGAAGCCCCTGGAGACCCAGTGGTGCTAGGTGATCCCGCCATAGCTCTGCTTGGCGGGGCCGCAGGCCCCGCCAATGGCTCGCAATCACACCCCACATAGCTGTATTTGGTCTATAGGTGAAATAAACTATCTTCGAATTTTAACGCCCACTTCCGGTGACGTCAAACTTGCCGGGCGACTATAGTTGCCCGCCGCATGTGAAGGGTTAACCCTTCAAGTGCGGACAGCAATTCTAGCCTCTATTTTGTGAATTTCACTAACCTTTGAAACCATTAGACAGACAAACTAGCGCTGTGATCACCGTTAATATGCAAAATCAACTTGCACAACGTGCGGGCTTGTTGTCAACGACAATTGCGGTTAACCACGCCCACTTGACGATCTACCAACTGTCGTGTGCTAGAATCACTCTCACCGGAGCAAAAAACGCCGCTCGTTTGGTCAAAACAGCACGTGTGAGACAAAGTTAGTGCACGTATGGCTGCTTTTTATGTCAAGAAGCCCCTGGAGACCCAGTGGTGCTAGGTGATCCCGCCATAGCTCTGCTTGGCGGGGCCGCAGGCCCCGCCAATGGCTCGCAATCACACCCCACATAGCTGTATTTGGTCTATAGGTGAAATAAACTATCTTCGAATTTTAACGCCCACTTCCGGTGACGTCAAACTTGCCGGGCGACTATAGTTGCCCGCCGCATGTGAAGGGTTAACCCTTCAAGTGCGGACAGCAATTCTAGCCTCTATTTTGTGAATTTCACTAACCTTTGAAACCATTAGACAGACAAACTAGCGCTGTGATCACCGTTAATATGCAAAATCAACTTGCACAACGTGCGGGCTTGTTGTCAACGACAATTGCGGTTAACCACGCCCACTTGACGATCTACCAACTGTCGTGTGCTAGAATCACTCTCACCGGAGCAAAAAACGCCGCTCGTTTGGTCAAAACAGCACGTGTGAGACAAAGTTAGTGCACGTATGGCTGCTTTTTATGTCAAGAAGCCCCTGGAGACCCAGTGGTGCTAGGTGATCCCGCCATAGCTCTGCTTGGCGGGGCCGCAGGCCCCGCCAATGGCTCGCAATCACACCCCACATAGCTGTATTTGGTCTATAGGTGAAATAAACTATCTTCGAATTTTAACGCCCACTTCCGGTGACGTCAAACTTGCCGGGCGACTATAGTTGCCCGCCGCATGTGAAGGGTTAACCCTTCAAGTGCGGACAGCAATTCTAGCCTCTATTTTGTGAATTTCACTAACCTTTGAAACCATTAGACAGACAAACTAGCGCTGTGATCACCGTTAATATGCAAAATCAACTTGCACAACGTGCGGGCTTGTTGTCAACGACAATTGCGGTTAACCACGCCCACTTGACGATCTACCAACTGTCGTGTGCTAGAATCACTCTCACCGGAGCAAAAAACGCCGCTCGTTTGGTCAAAACAGCACGTGTGAGACAAAGTTAGTGCACGTATGGCTGCTTTTTATGTCAAGAAGCCCCTGGAGACCCAGTGGTGCTAGGTGATCCCGCCATAGCTCTGCTTGGCGGGGCCGCAGGCCCCGCCAATGGCTCGCAATCACACCCCACATAGCTGTATTTGGTCTATAGGTGAAATAAACTATCTTCGAATTTTAACGCCCACTTCCGGTGACGTCAAACTTGCCGGGCGACTATAGTTGCCCGCCGCATGTGAAGGGTTAACCCTTCAAGTGCGGACAGCAATTCTAGCCTCTATTTTGTGAATTTCACTAACCTTTGAAACCATTAGACAGACAAACTAGCGCTGTGATCACCGTTAATATGCAAAATCAACTTGCACAACGTGCGGGCTTGTTGTCAACGACAATTGCGGTTAACCACGCCCACTTGACGATCTACCAACTGTCGTGTGCTAGAATCACTCTCACCGGAGCAAAAAACGCCGCTCGTTTGGTCAAAACAGCACGTGTGAGACAAAGTTAGTGCACGTATGGCTGCTTTTTATGTCAAGAAGCCCCTGGAGACCCAGTGGTGCTAGGTGATCCCGCCATAGCTCTGCTTGGCGGGGCCGCAGGCCCCGCCAATGGCTCGCAATCACACCCCACATAGCTGTATTTGGTCTATAGGTGAAATAAACTATCTTCGAATTTTAACGCCCACTTCCGGTGACGTCAAACTTGCCGGGCGACTATAGTTGCCCGCCGCATGTGAAGGGTTAACCCTTCAAGTGCGGACAGCAATTCTAGCCTCTATTTTGTGAATTTCACTAACCTTTGAAACCATTAGACAGACAAACTAGCGCTGTGATCACCGTTAATATGCAAAATCAACTTGCACAACGTGCGGGCTTGTTGTCAACGACAATTGCGGTTAACCACGCCCACTTGACGATCTACCAACTGTCGTGTGCTAGAATCACTCTCACCGGAGCAAAAAACGCCGCTCGTTTGGTCAAAACAGCACGTGTGAGACAAAGTTAGTGCACGTATGGCTGCTTTTTATGTCAAGAAGCCCCTGGAGACCCAGTGGTGCTAGGTGATCCCGCCATAGCTCTGCTTGGCGGGGCCGCAGGCCCCGCCAATGGCTCGCAATCACACCCCACATAGCTGTATTTGGTCTATAGGTGAAATAAACTATCTTCGAATTTTAACGCCCACTTCCGGTGACGTCAAACTTGCCGGGCGACTATAGTTGCCCGCCGCATGTGAAGGGTTAACCCTTCAAGTGCGGACAGCAATTCTAGCCTCTATTTTGTGAATTTCACTAACCTTTGAAACCATTAGACAGACAAACTAGCGCTGTGATCACCGTTAATATGCAAAATCAACTTGCACAACGTGCGGGCTTGTTGTCAACGACAATTGCGGTTAACCACGCCCACTTGACGATCTACCAACTGTCGTGTGCTAGAATCACTCTCACCGGAGCAAAAAACGCCGCTCGTTTGGTCAAAACAGCACGTGTGAGACAAAGTTAGTGCACGTATGGCTGCTTTTTATGTCAAGAAGCCCCTGGAGACCCAGTGGTGCTAGGTGATCCCGCCATAGCTCTGCTTGGCGGGGCCGCAGGCCCCGCCAATGGCTCGCAATCACACCCCACATAGCTGTATTTGGTCTATAGGTGAAATAAACTATCTTCGAATTTTAACGCCCACTTCCGGTGACGTCAAACTTGCCGGGCGACTATAGTTGCCCGCCGCATGTGAAGGGTTAACCCTTCAAGTGCGGACAGCAATTCTAGCCTCTATTTTGTGAATTTCACTAACCTTTGAAACCATTAGACAGACAAACTAGCGCTGTGATCACCGTTAATATGCAAAATCAACTTGCACAACGTGCGGGCTTGTTGTCAACGACAATTGCGGTTAACCACGCCCACTTGACGATCTACCAACTGTCGTGTGCTAGAATCACTCTCACCGGAGCAAAAAACGCCGCTCGTTTGGTCAAAACAGCACGTGTGAGACAAAGTTAGTGCACGTATGGCTGCTTTTTATGTCAAGAAGCCCCTGGAGACCCAGTGGTGCTAGGTGATCCCGCCATAGCTCTGCTTGGCGGGGCCGCAGGCCCCGCCAATGGCTCGCAATCACACCCCACATAGCTGTATTTGGTCTATAGGTGAAATAAACTATCTTCGAATTTTAACGCCCACTTCCGGTGACGTCAAACTTGCCGGGCGACTATAGTTGCCCGCCGCATGTGAAGGGTTAACCCTTCAAGTGCGGACAGCAATTCTAGCCTCTATTTTGTGAATTTCACTAACCTTTGAAACCATTAGACAGACAAACTAGCGCTGTGATCACCGTTAATATGCAAAATCAACTTGCACAACGTGCGGGCTTGTTGTCAACGACAATTGCGGTTAACCACGCCCACTTGACGATCTACCAACTGTCGTGTGCTAGAATCACTCTCACCGGAGCAAAAAACGCCGCTCGTTTGGTCAAAACAGCACGTGTGAGACAAAGTTAGTGCACGTATGGCTGCTTTTTATGTCAAGAAGCCCCTGGAGACCCAGTGGTGCTAGGTGATCCCGCCATAGCTCTGCTTGGCGGGGCCGCAGGCCCCGCCAATGGCTCGCAATCACACCCCACATAGCTGTATTTGGTCTATAGGTGAAATAAACTATCTTCGAATTTTAACGCCCACTTCCGGTGACGTCAAACTTGCCGGGCGACTATAGTTGCCCGCCGCATGTGAAGGGTTAACCCTTCAAGTGCGGACAGCAATTCTAGCCTCTATTTTGTAAATTTCACTAACCTTTGAAACCATTAGACAGACAAACTAGCGCTGTGATCACCGTTAATATGCAAAATCAACTTGCACAACGTGCGGGCTTGTTGTCAACGACAATTGCGGTTAACCACGCCCACTTGACGATCTACCAACTGTCGTGTGCTAGAATCACTCTCACCGGAGCAAAAAACGCCGCTCGTTTGGTCAAAACAGCACGTGTGAGACAAAGTTAGTGCACGTATGGCTGCTTTTTATGTCAAGAAGCCCCTGGAGACCCAGTGGTGCTAGGTGATCCCGCCATAGCTCTGCTTGGCGGGGCCGCAGGCCCCGCCAATGGCTCGCAATCACACCCCACATAGCTGTATTTGGTCTATAGGTGAAATAAACTATCTTCGAATTTTAACGCCCACTTCCGGTGACGTCAAACTTGCCGGGCGACTATAGTTGCCCGCCGCATGTGAAGGGTTAACCCTTCAAGTGCGGACAGCAATTCTAGCCTCTATTTTGTGAATTTCACTAACCTTTGAAACCATTAGACAGACAAACTAGCGCTGTGATCACCGTTAATATGCAAAATCAACTTGCACAACGTGCGGGCTTGTTGTCAACGACAATTGCGGTTAACCACGCCCACTTGACGATCTACCAACTGTCGTGTGCTAGAATCACTCTCACCGGAGCAAAAAACGCCGCTCGTTTGGTCAAAACAGCACGTGTGAGACAAAGTTAGTGCACGTATGGCTGCTTTTTATGTCAAGAAGCCCCTGGAGACCCAGTGGTGCTAGGTGATCCCGCCATAGCTCTGCTTGGCGGGGCCGCAGGCCCCGCCAATGGCTCGCAATCACACCCCACATAGCTGTATTTGGTCTATAGGTGAAATAAACTATCTTCGAATTTTAACGCCCACTTCCGGTGACGTCAAACTTGCCGGGCGACTATAGTTGCCCGCCGCATGTGAAGGGTTAACCCTTCAAGTGCGGACAGCAATTCTAGCCTCTATTTTGTGAATTTCACTAACCTTTGAAACCATTAGACAGACAAACTAGCGCTGTGATCACCGTTAATATGCAAAATCAACTTGCACAACGTGCGGGCTTGTTGTCAACGACAATTGCGGTTAACCACGCCCACTTGACGATCTACCAACTGTCGTGTGCTAGAATCACTCTCACCGGAGCAAAAAACGCCGCTCGTTTGGTCAAAACAGCACGTGTGAGACAAAGTTAGTGCACGTATGGCTGCTTTTTATGTCAAGAAGCCCCTGGAGACCCAGTGGTGCTAGGTGATCCCGCCATAGCTCTGCTTGGCGGGGCCGCAGGCCCCGCCAATGGCTCGCAATCACACCCCACATAGCTGTATTTGGTCTATAGGTGAAATAAACTATCTTCGAATTTTAACGCCCACTTCCGGTGACGTCAAACTTGCCGGGCGACTATAGTTGCCCGCCGCATGTGAAGGGTTAACCCTTCAAGTGCGGACAGCAATTCTAGCCTCTATTTTGTGAATTTCACTAACCTTTGAAACCATTAGACAGACAAACTAGCGCTGTGATCACCGTTAATATGCAAAATCAACTTGCACAACGTGCGGGCTTGTTGTCAACGACAATTGCGGTTAACCACGCCCACTTGACGATCTACCAACTGTCGTGTGCTAGAATCACTCTCACCGGAGCAAAAAACGCCGCTCGTTTGGTCAAAACAGCACGTGTGAGACAAAGTTAGTGCACGTATGGCTGCTTTTTATGTCAAGAAGCCCCTGGAGACCCAGTGGTGCTAGGTGATCCCGCCATAGCTCTGCTTGGCGGGGCCGCAGGCCCCGCCAATGGCTCGCAATCACACCCCACATAGCTGTATTTGGTCTATAGGTGAAATAAACTATCTTCGAATTTTAACGCCCACTTCCGGTGACGTCAAACTTGCCGGGCGACTATAGTTGCCCGCCGCATGTGAAGGGTTAACCCTTCAAGTGCGGACAGCAATTCTAGCCTCTATTTTGTGAATTTCACTAACCTTTGAAACCATTAGACAGACAAACTAGCGCTGTGATCACCGTTAATATGCAAAATCAACTTGCACAACGTGCGGGCTTGTTGTCAACGACAATTGCGGTTAACCACGCCCACTTGACGATCTACCAACTGTCGTGTGCTAGAATCACTCTCACCGGAGCAAAAAACGCCGCTCGTTTGGTCAAAACAGCACGTGTGAGACAAAGTTAGTGCACGTATGGCTGCTTTTTATGTCAAGAAGCCCCTGGAGACCCAGTGGTGCTAGGTGATCCCGCCATAGCTCTGCTTGGCGGGCCGCAGGCCCCGCCAATGGCTCGCAATCACACCCCACATAGCTGTATTTGGTCTATAGGTGAAATAAACTATCTTCGAATTTTAACGCCCACTTCCGGTGACGTCAAACTTGCCGGGCGACTATAGTTGCCCGCCGCATGTGAAGGGTTAACCCTTCAAGTGCGGACAGCAATTCTAGCCTCTATTTTGTGAATTTCACTAACCTTTGAAACCATTAGACAGACAAACTAGCGCTGTGATCACCGTTAATATGCAAAATCAACTTGCACAACGTGCGGGCTTGTTGTCAACGACAATTGCGGTTAACCACGCCCACTTGACGATCTACCAACTGTCGTGTGCTAGAATCACTCTCACCGGAGCAAAAAACGCCGCTCGTTTGGTCAAAACAGCACGTGTGAGACAAAGTTAGTGCACGTATGGCTGCTTTTTATGTCAAGAAGCCCCTGGAGACCCAGTGGTGCTAGGTGATCCCGCCATAGCTCTGCTTGGCGGGGCCGCAGGCCCCGCCAATGGCTCGCAATCACACCCCACATAGCTGTATTTGGTCTATAGGTGAAATAAACTATCTTCGAATTTTAACGCCCACTTCCGGTGACGTCAAACTTGCCGGGCGACTATAGTTGCCCGCCGCATGTGAAGGGTTAACCCTTCAAGTGCGGACAGCAATTCTAGCCTCTATTTTGTGAATTTCACTAACCTTTGAAACCATTAGACAGACAAACTAGCGCTGTGATCACCGTTAATATGCAAAATCAACTTGCACAACGTGCGGGCTTGTTGTCAACGACAATTGCGGTTAACCACGCCCACTTGACGATCTACCAACTGTCGTGTGCTAGAATCACTCTCACCGGAGCAAAAAACGCCGCTCGTTTGGTCAAAACAGCACGTGTGAGACAAAGTTAGTGCACGTATGGCTGCTTTTTATGTCAAGAAGCCCCTGGAGACCCAGTGGTGCTAGGTGATCCCGCCATAGCTCTGCTTGGCGGGGCCGCAGGCCCCGCCAATGGCTCGCAATCACACCCCACATAGCTGTATTTGGTC
>CAXHKC010000159.1:0-16384 GCA_964017065.1 Haliclona indistincta
CGCCTAGACTGTTCATACGTGTCTTCTCCAGGTGACCAAGTATGCTTTTTGCTGTTTTCTGCCCGTGGCGCGAGTTATGGCTGCTGAAGTTCTGCGTGGGCGTATGCGTTTGCCAGTTTTACTTACTTAGGAATCGAATATCGAAAAAGGGATACTAGGTGATCATGTCGATGGTATGAGAAAGCTCTGTGGCGATCTGTAGCGTTGCAGGACCTAGGACGCTCGAGTAAAGTGGTACAATAGGCGCCGTCGCGCTGCCCGTCGTGAACAAGCGCTGCTGTGCGTTTTATCGCTAAAAACCGTTCATAAACAGTGAGTATATCATAAAACAACTGTGTAGTGCAAGTTTGCAGCTTCTGGCCTGCAGATAAGTAGAGAAAAACAGTTAACAAAAAGTCAGGCTTATAATGATATTCATGCGCACCCGCCACCTTAAAGAGTAGAATTTTTGTTGTTTTTTTTTAACAGTTATTGTTTTTATCATAATTTTGTAAATATAGGTTCTATATCTTTGAAAGTTGCTGAGATCATCCACACACCATTCTGCTATGTGTATGCGAACTTTGAAGAGTTTCCATCATTTGCCAAAAATATTCAGAGCGACATCCCTAGAAATATTCAGAGCGACAAGCGAGACTCTTTTCTGTAGGAGCGCTGTTTTCTTGCCGCCATCTTGCGATTTTAATGGATTTTTGTGATGTCACGCATAATAATTGTTGGCTGTGTAAAACGTCATAACTATTGAAAACACATTGAATCAGTGTAATAGTTATGATGCAACACAAGATCATAACCAACATGTGATATCACAAAATCCATTAAAATCGCAAGATGGCGGCAAGAAACAGCGCTCCTGCAGAAAAGAGTCTCGCTTGTCGCTCTGAATATTTCTAGGGACGCGTAGTGTACGGCAAAGTGTGGATGGATGTATTGGCTGTGCAGTCTCCAAGTATTGGAGCTTAACTCCCACGGAATCGGATTTCCCGTACCTAAAGTTTTGGCTTGTCGCGAAATCCATCTTTTGGTTCCCGTTGCCGAACTAATGCTAGTTCAAGCCGGACACTAGCCCAAAGGTTAGCGCCCTAGGTGATAGTTGCAATGCAGCTTTAAGAAATCTTAACTAGCAGTAGTTCTGGAAATCCTAACCTAAAACTGTCATTCTAATGGGTGTGATACGCCGCCATATTGTGACACGCCCACGTCACGTGATGCGAAGCCTTATGAACTAGGGTGTTCAGTAAGGATAGTGGATCATAATGGTACCTGCAACATGATAAAGACACTTGGTTCCTGAGATATGAAACAAAATGTCAAAAACACATTTTTCTACTCTCCTTCCACTGTACTCTTTAAGGTGGTATGGAAGCGAAGGTGTGAATTTGGAAGAATTTTTTTATTTATGTATAATTTCTGAAACATAAAATACTGTGCAAGTTGGAGTTATTATAATGGTTGTTTGAGGTGTGTAGCATGCAATCACAAAACAAGAAGAGGTCCTGAGAATTAGTGTTCATATTATGGCGCTTCAGATACACCCACTGTATTTATTAATTCTTCTCAAAGCTATTGCCAGAAGCACTGTATGCCAGTATATTGAATAGAATTCTATGGAGAACGCCAAGGGCTAACTTTTCAGCAGAGGCCGCAATTGGATCGCCCTTTAGTATCCCGTAAGGCAGCAAAGAAGCAAACTTGGCTCACTTTCCTACAAAGACGCCAGTAGGAGCCTACGAAGAGTGTGGAACTGCGGCTTCTGGCCAAAAAGTTAGCACGCTAGTGTACTAGCGGGGAATCAATTCTTACCTGACAGTGCTGTTCGGTAGAAAAGTTACCATACTCTTTGTGCACGCTACACGCAGTGGCTACATTATACACGGCCTTAGTCAGACTTTGTGAAAATACATCGTTTGTTTCGTGACTCGACACTCTACAGTAACCTTCTGAGTCATTCTGACCTCCACAAGCCCCACTAGACGCCGTCAGAACCGCAGCAAACCTAGCCGCGACCGCAGCGCCCCGCCCTAGCAACGCGTCCACAAATTATGAATAATATTAACATACACGCGATAAAACATACCGCGAACGATCTTGGCTGCAACGTGTTGTAGCGTCACCTGTTGGCTGTAAAAGCTTTGTTTAGTCTTTGTACAGCTTCTTCTAGCCCTGCGGCTTCTACTTCTACAAGCCATTATAGCTGCCACTTGCACTAACACCACAGAGACGTTGTACTTACGTATACGGATTATGGGTCGCGTACACGTAGTAAATTGTTATTGCATTCCATCGCCCACGCATAGCAACCAGTTGGGTAACATTTGTACAGCAATATCTTAGCAACCAAGGAGTTTACTTCAATTTCCTTTGAGGATCCTATTTGTATGCACCAATTCTACAACATACTTTAAAATGAAACAAATTGAAGAGGTCAAATTTCGCTTCCGTACCACCTTAAGCTGGAAGCACTGTAAATTTGTGAGGTAGAAAATGCCCAACACAGTCCAAAGGGCCCGGGTATATTGACAGTTGCATACTCTTAGGTAATGAAGTCTTGAAGGCGCTAATATTGCAAACCGTAGCCAAAATGTATCAAGGCAGGAGCGCACAATGAGAGGGCGATGTAATAGAGTAGGAGCAGGAAGTGCCCACGCATTTAGTTAAAAAGTGGAAATCTACACATGATGGACATGTTACTAAAGATAGACTGGGTGATGCTTGGCACTTGACATTCCGATGGTACCGTTTGTTTCGTCTCAGCTAAACGGGAAGTCAGAGCCTTCTAGGAGGCAAGCAGCTATCCCAAGACAACCGCTATATTGTTTGCCGCCTTCAGTGGATACTGGTAGATTGAGACACGAGCGAAAAATAAGTCGAAGAGCAGACACGCTGTGTCTTTACTTTGGTGGCACTGCATGGAGGTTGCCATTCACGTCACTGCTGTGACTCCAGTTGCAGTCGTGTATCACGTATCACTCCAGTCCCGTAAAACTAGGTGGGTAACCAATCAATGATATTCATGACTTTTAAAGCTGTATTTTTCTAGCCAAGAGTGTTCGTGCTGACAGAATTGCTGCATGCAGTTTGCTTGGCTATCGACAGGCATCAAATATAGCAAATTTGGCAATGCAGTGTTAGACATCGCGGAGCGACGAGAATTTTTCTTTAGTTGTGCAAAAGGTGCAAAGCTAAAACTGCTCAGTTTGTCGAGCGCTGCTCGTACGTGATATTACAGATCCACAGGTTGTGCTGTCTGGCACAACACAGCTGCAATATCATGCGAGCATCACTAGGCAAAAAGGCAAAGATACGCCACGCTCATATCTTCGCTGAACGAGCATTTCATGTAATTCTAACCATCTGAGCATCTTAGACGATAATTTCAATGCCAAAGAGACCTTTAGTAACAGTAGAAACGAAGTCTAAGGTGATAAACCAAAGTTCACATGATCACCCGTTTGTTCATCTTGTTTCTTCTCAGTCCTCAGTAAGCCTAGCTCCATGGCAAGTGAGCTATATTCAAGACAAAACCTACACAGAAAGTACACTAGTCGTTGTGAGCAGTGCACCTGATATCTATTTAAGCCTAAAACACTAGCAGAAGCAAGTATTTCCAGGAAAACAGCGATTTTTGGTCCATAACAGACTCCATTCCATGTATTATGCTTGAACTCCGTTACTAGGTAACACATACTCGCGTACGCCCGTGTATGTAATTGTTCTAATGCAATAACTACATACCTTAGTACAAATTGCACGGAATACGAGTGCTGCTGCCTGGTTCACAGTAGACAACAAGCAAATCTTCACTGTTACACTGGATTGACTGTTCAGGCTTGTAAGAATGCTAGCTTAAGCTTAGCTAATGTGGCATGGTACGTGCTGCATACAGTGCAGAGCTGATTGAGTGCAGTCAGTGGAATAGTTCTCTTTACACTGTATTAGCATAAGTGGCAACTAAGTCATTAATAGAAAGGAAACAAGTAATAAAAACATTTTAACAAAAATGAAAGGGATTTAGGTTTGGTACATGTATCGACAAGATTGTGAACTGAAAAAATTAAACAAGATTCGAAATAAAAAGGATTGTAACAATAGCAGTGCTCCCTAAATTAACTGCTTTCGATAGTTGTGGTTAATTTAATAGGGAGGTAGCATTGTAATGTTATTGTTACAATCGTTTTATTTTGAATCTTGTTTACTTATTCTTCAGTTCACAATCTTGTTTCCATACTTTTTCGATACATGTACGGCAACCCTAATTCCCTTTCATTTTAGTTACAATGTTTCTATTACTTGCAAGTCTACCTTTAGCAACACGTCCATCATGTACAGATTTCCACATTTTAATCAATTACGCGGGCACTTCCCGCTCCTACTCTATTACGTCACTCTCTCACTACGCGCTCCTGATCAAGGATATTAGGCAATTACAGTACCGTCCAGATGCAACGTATAAAGCGAACGCGTTCAAATGCAAATGCGATTGCTCACAAATGCGTATGAAGAAAAAGCGCCCATTCAAAGAATAACGTGCAAAGGAAAAATGCTCTACTACTAAGCATAGAGGCAGCTAGTGTTGATGTGAGCGAAAAAGCACGACTATTTCAACGCTGCTCGCGTGTAGAACTTGTCTGCATTTGCGCATCCATCACAATCGAAACGCGTTCGAGCTATACGTTGCATCTGGACGGTACTGCATGTAGCTCATGTTAGAAGTGACCAGTACATGGTGGGATATTGCTGGACTGGAGCTGCATACTGGACTACCGGAATAGAGCACAGGAGTATCGATAGTGCGCTAGCGGCATGCATGTTACCATTCTGCACATGCTCACTAGGGCTTGTAAGATAAATGCCTTATAAGGTTACAGGATACTACTCCCACTTACGAGCAAGCACAAAAGGTTGGCTAAAAAAACACTCATATAGCATCGCGCATGTTAGTTTGGCTGAACAAAGCATTGCATATCCAGTACTGTACTTTGTGTTTTGCAAAAACGATGGCTAGATGCACTACTATAGTGCGTTACGAAGTGCACGAAGCAACGAGCAGCTTCGCCAACAAAGAAATCGAAAATCTCGTTGTGGGCACTCTGTAGCATGCATGACTAGACTTCTAGACAGCTTAGTTATCTAGGGACCAACATACATATCCCTTTTTCGATATCAGCTTTAGTTGCCGAGTTATGTTCACGCATACATTGCTTTGACATTTGAAGGGACTTGCTTCATCTCAAGACAATGTATAATTGTGACACGACTATAAATAGCTATGTTCCTTCTTTAGAGAGGTGTCATATTCATGACATAGTAACCACTACACACAGCATTGTTCTCAGTTGGTAGAGTGTACACGTGTGATACACGAGTAGCACTAGCTGCTCTAGTCCATGTAGGCATAATCAGTATTGTTGAGAGCTGCTTGAGTGCATCAAGGATAAGTATAAAATAGCTCCAATACGAGCATGAAAGCAGCATGGATGATGCAAAACAGAGAGAGATAACTAGCCAGTGGTTGTCAAGCATGCGCAAATGGTAACATGCACACCGCTAGTACACAATATATACTCCAGTAATCCAGTACAAGGCATCAGACCAACATGTTTACATGTTATAGTACATGGTGTATTCTAGTATACAGAGGTTTCCTTAAAGCGTAAACCCATGTTCAATCTGACTTATTAAACCTTCCAAATAAGGCACAGATCGAGATTTCCGCTTTTGTGGTTGTACATTGGAATTATAGTTTGCTCAGAATACCACACTACATAAATAATATTTCTAAACTTAGAAATGCTATTAAAAGTGAAGGGCTCTGAAAAACGGCAATTAAACGTTTTCCGTATATTGCGAGAAAACGAAGCTGGAAGTTCGGATTGTCACCGTGCCGATGCAATTCTATGCGTATGTGACAAAGCGCTGATCGGTGAACACTACACAGTAAAATGTGGTGTGTCACATTGGCACATTGTGATGTGTCAAACCCAAGATTGACACACTAAAAGCGTGTCAAGCATAAACGACACATTTATGTGTGTAACTGCAGTGTGTCAAATTAGGACGACACACGAAAGTGTGTCATCACAAATATTCTGTACCCATACTACCCGCATGAGTACTAGGCCATTGTTATTAACCCTTTCAATTGTATAGGTGGAGCTTATTTGTGACCAGACGTGATTCGGCTGCTGACTCGATCACTTACATGTAGACTAGAGCTCTCTTGGCTACCTATAGAGTACTTTCTGCTACTTCACCATCATTCAGTATAGCATGGCTGTAAAGTTACATTGCTGTTTGGTGAGTGTTTGTATTGCAATATCTCAGTGATGTCTTTTATTATTATTTTCTTGCTTGTCTCTGTGTTGTGTCAGATACAGTACTTCAATTTGATCAATAAGTGCAGTACAGTTTGAAGTATCACCCGAAGTACTTATCATGCTATGTTGCCATGATGTCTCAGATCCTGCAGGTTTGTGTGTCTGTACTTTACGTATAAAAACAAGTTATGAATAATTATTTTGTCTTTTGTAGTATTCATTTAAAGTCGACACCATTTAGCTAAAATAGCTCACAGCAGGCTTGAGATGAAGCATAGCAGTAATTCAGAGACAGAATTAACTAGTATTCATGGTAGATCAATAATAGTTTATGATGCAACAATCAATATTATTGTTTATTAATGATTAATAATTATCATCAAAATTTGAATTATAATTAAAAATAATAATAAAATTAATGCAGCAGTAAGTAACAATGGCTGAGAAACAGACAAGAAGGGTCAGGCATGCAGAGCGGAGCTAAATGAGAAACGGCTTTGGCTACAAAATCTTTGAAGACAAGCCTACTAGGATCTCAGATTCAGAAGCGAACAAAGAGTAATTTCAAATTATATCATTGTATTATTATTATGATGAGTTGATCAGTTTGAACTTACTTTCTGTTTCATTCATGTATTCTGAACGAGCCTTCCTCGCTAATGACATCATAGTTTGGCGTCATAATGATGTCACTGCGTTCAATTTCGATTGGCTGATACATTTACGCGCGAATTCACATTTGCAGCTGTCTTGAAGCTTGAAGTCTATCGTCGTCTGGTACATGGTAAACTTCGCTCTGCGTTCTCTAGATTTCCAGGAAGCAAGTTAGCCGTGTTTAATTATTATCTGAAACTTTTCTCTTGTGTAACTGTACCCTTTCTTTATAGGCGCCGTCTACCCAGGCCACTTACTACAGCTGTAGCTATGGTGCGTGTTCATGTGTACGCGCGCTTCTTCATCCAGCCCACCCATATTGTTTTTAAAGGTATATCAACTAGTATTGTGGTTTTAGTATGTATCATAGGTGGTCTTAGGTCCTGTACAGTAGAGTTTTCCTGTAGAGATCTTACTAGTAGCATCAGTTGAGTTGATTAGCTGTGTTGCTGTCCTGAGGAACTAATGGCTGGCTGTCTCTGACAGTTCAGGAACTGGGGCTCAGGATTGCAGTAGCTACAGTGAAACTTCTCTCTGTTGTTACTTGAGCATAACAAGAGCATAATATGCGTGTATGTATATGTCTATCTATTGCAAGCAAGTGTCAGATCTGTTAATATTTTGGCCTACATACATAATCCCTCAGTTTCTGTTATTGCCTTCTTCGTAGTCATGTCTCCCTCAGTTTCTTTTATTGCCTTCTTCGTAGTCATATCTCCCTCAGTTTCTGTTATTACCTTCTTCGTAGTCATGTCTTCCTCAGTTTCTGTTATTGTTTTCCTTCGTAGTCATCATGCCTAGTCATCTCTAGTAGAGTTCTTACTGGTAGCATCAGTTGAGTTGTTTAGCTGTGTTGCTGTCCTGAGGAACTAATGGCTGGCTGTCTCTGACAGTTCAGGAACTGGGGCTCAGGCCTAGATTGCAGTAGCTACAGTGACACTTCTCTCTGCTGTTACTTGAGCATAACAAGAGCACAATAATTATTTGTGTGTGTATGTCTACTGCTAGCAATTGTTAGATTTTTGATATTATTTTTGTTTTTTTTTCTGCAGGTTCATGGATTGATAAATATACATTATTTTAAAACTAATAATATTTTATTCCTTTAGACTGAAAGACTTTGTATTTGAAAACAACAGATACATGTACATCTCAAAGGCAAGCCAGATAATGATCGATCTCTATCTGCATACATGTACTAGCTGTTGTTTTAGTGGTGTGGTCATGTATCATAGGAGGGCTATACTTCAGTGATCATCATACCTGTAGCTCCCTACAGTGGTTTTATTACTCCTTGCAACAGCCACAAAAGCGTAAAGCGTGATCCGTGCCTTATTTGGAAGGTAGATTACATTGCGTGGTTCAGCTTGAACACGGTTTACGCTCTACGCTTCACGCTCTACGTGTGCAAGATGTAATTAAGATTGTGTCTATTGACACCAATTCGTTGGTGTCAATAACGGCCACCAAAATGCTATTGACACCAACCTAAACCACTATAAAGGCATGTTTGTAGCGTTGATTGGTCAGCAGGTTCCGATGGCTCAGCGGTTTAGCACGGTGGCTAGTAATGCGTTCGTTCAGGATCGATTCTCGCTCCAAGCGTTTTTTTTTGTTTTTTTTTCCAGAAAACTTCAGTTTTAGCTACTATGTTTTTAGCTCGACGATCCTTAGTTAGGAAGACCCTCGCGACGATCCTTAGTTAGTTAGGAAGACCCTCCCGACGATCCTTAGTTAGGAAGACCCTCGCGACGATCCTTAGTTAGTTGCAACTATCCTCTCCCTCGTATTACTGACCTCTCCCTTTGTTACTATCCTCTCTCTCGTATTACTGACCTCTCCCTTGTGTTACTATCCTCTCCCTCGTATTACTGGCCTCTCCCATTTGTTACTATCCTCTCCCTCGTATTACTGGCCTCTCCCTTGTGTTACTATCCTCTCCCACGTATTACTGACCTCTCCCTTGTGTTACTATCCTCTCCCTCGTACTACTAAACTCTCCCTCGTATTACTATCCTCTCCCTCGTATTACTGGCCTCTCCCTTGTGTTACTATCCTCTCTCTCGTAATACTATTCTCTCCCTCGTACGTATTACTGGCCTCTCCCTTGTGTTACTATCCTCTCCCTCGTATTACTGGCCTCTCCCTTGTGTTACTATTCTCTCCCACGTTTTACTGGCCTCTCCCTTGTGTTACTATCCTCTCCCACGTATTACTAGCCTCTCCCTTGTGTTACTATCCTCTCCCTCGTATTACTGACCTCTTTCTTGTGTTACTATCCTCTCCCTCGTATTACTGACCTCTCCCTTGTGTTACTATCCTCTCCCTCGTATTACTGGCCTCTCCCTTGTGTTACTATGCTCTCCCTCGTATTACTGGCCTCTCCCTTGTGTTACTATCCTCTCCCTCGTATTACTGACCTCTTTCTTGTGTTACTATCCTCTCCCTCGTATTACTGACCTCTCCCTTGTGTTACTATCCTCTCCCTCGTATTACTGACCTCTCCCTTGTGTTACTATCCTCTCTCTCGTAATACTATTCTCTCCCTCGTACGTATTACTGGCCTCTCCCTTGTGTTACTATCCCTATAGTAGACATGTATCCCTTCACTCTTTCTGTAGTAGCAATGTCTCTCTGTTAGCACAATCTGTCCATATGCGTCCCTATAGTAGACATGTATCCCTTGCTTACTGGTCTCCCTTGGTTAGCTACATCTATGATCTAATGATGTGTTGTCTAAACTGAACACACCCACTGTTTTGGTTGTTGGTTACATGAATGCATCATGTGTGGTTGTTCAAACTAAGGATATCTTTAGTCTAAAATGACCTGTACTGAATTAGTTTTTGTTTGACATTGTTTTTAATTGTGATTTTCAATTCTTTAGACAAACAGACACAAGGATACTTATACATCAGAAAGGCAAGCCAGCAAATTTCCATCTTCATACACTTACATGTGTACATGCGTATTAAGATGTGTTCTAGCAATCTTTCCCGTGGTTTGGTTTCCGTTGTAGCAATGTTTCTGAGTCCACCCACTGTATATTTCTGTATTCGCCATAAGTCTTCCTCGATTTCTGTGTTAGCCATGTTTCCCTCGGTTCTGTTATTATTTTCTTAGGTTTTATATGCATGCTTGTGTAGCCATATCTTGTTTATATTTCTGTTTTCATCAAGTTTCTTTTTCTTCAGTTGAAACGATCTGTGAAGTGAATGTTTCTGCACCTGAAATTCAGCAGACACGGCAAATAAAGCTTAATGAGAACAATTAGAGTTGACTGAATTATTGTATGTTTGTTCATGTGTACAGTAATAATATTTTTAACCCCATGCAGTTTGTTACGTGCTACAACTGAAGCGAACTATGCATGCTCATGAATTATTCACACATTTCGATTTGACACACTATAGGTGTGCCACACTATCATTTGACACATGTGATTTAGCACACTACGGGCGTGCCGATTTGACACACCATTACTTTGGCACGTGTGCTTTGTGTCAAATTTTGGGACAAGCATTTGACACACGAATATGTGTCAATTTAACACACTTTCATTTACTGTGTATTAATTGTACTAGGGGTTCTTCAAGCATTGATGCAGTCTGCTAATGCATATAAACTGAAGATTGGTGAAAAACGTTTTAGTGCCGTTTTTTACCGGAGCCCTTCAAGTAACAAGCCTCATGAGAGTGCTATGTAGTATGATGAATATTTACCTGTGATAGAGCGTGTTTTGCTAACAGCATGAACGAGACATCCTTGATCCAACGTGCCTTGATGACAGAATATAGTTCTCTTCTACACAGCAATAGTTGCCTGAATCGAACTTATGGTCAAACAGTCACGATCTATGTGAGGCTTTGAGTCCTGATGAAAACAGGATTAGTGACTGTTCAGAAAAATGTATACGTACTATAGGGTCTCCACACAAAAAATTGAACTTCTACAAAATCAGCTTTTCGGCGACTTAGTATGTACACCAACTTATAAAAACCTCCTGGTGCAAATTTCGCAGTCCAAAACTTATTCGATCCTGCAAAAAACAGCTTTAAACTCTGACCGCAATCAGTTATTAACTAGTCATTTGATCTTCTTATTAGAGCGCATCTCTTGCACGACTAGCAAGGTTCTGCAAGGCTGCTGGCCATTCCAAAGGGAGGTCAACGGAAGTACTACTCTTAACAAGTACTTTTAATAATACTAGCTTTGCTGAAATGCGTTTGGTCTCGGTTAGCAAACCAGAGGAGGTCGGGTTTATGGGTTCGCTTCCAGCCAGATGGTCAGAAGTGATAGTTCACGTTTATATTTATGCAACATGTACAACTACTAACCAACTTTACAAAACTATAGTGAGGAAGCCGCTTCCTCTTCAGCGAAGAAGCTTACATAGGGTTACTGCATAGATACTGCAAGTGTCGGCGCTGGCTTCAAACTCCCGCTTTCGAGCTCCACAGTACCTCTTCGTAACACATAGACCTTTACTAAAGATCCAGTAAAATTGTACAATTCAGCCGTGTTGCTATCCACCATAAAATCGACTTTCAATTCGACATACAAACTGGTTCTTGGTTAATTAACCATTTAATAGTTAATAAACAATTCAGTGATAGAACTAGGCGATTAGTTGAAGTCGATTCTATCAGGATAGCAACATAGCCTCGTCCCCAGTCCCTCTTCAAAAGAGGGCCTGGTATACACTGACTGCGCACGCGCGGGAAAACGCGTGCGCATGATGAATTATTAATTACAGGAGTTGACCTCTCGCTGTTCTGCCTTCAGCGTGAAGGTACACACCAACGACTGGAGCGCAAAAGATAGAGCATCCTCAAACGACATCTCTGTATAAATGCTCTAGGAGGGGCTCGAGCGTAGCTGACCAGCTGACTGTGCGCTGTAATATTTACTACGTCATACGTGGTACGGACGTGTACGGTGAAGGTATCCTATTTCCCCAGAAATTCCATATAGACTTGTCATCCCGATGCAGTCTCAGGTCATGCACTCTCAGGCCAGTGCCACGCCCATCAGATGCACTCTCAGGCCAGTGCTACGCCCACCAAACTTCCTGTCGAACACATGACCAGCGCATGGTTCAAGTCGCCTTCTCGTGATTTATAGATAGGCCGGGCTCAAGTGCACGCCAGCGTGCTCAACCTACTGCAATGTCTGTATGCACACTGGATGACGACTACTAGGCCGGAACTGTACTCGTGCACAGGCGGCTAGCTGCCACACAGTCTCCACCGCTCTGCTGATGCACTCTCAGGTTAGTCTATCCACTCTATCAGACCTGTCATCTCTTGATGCACTCTCAGGTTAGTCTATCCATTCTATCAGACCTGTCATCTCTTGATGCACTCTCAGGTTAGTCTATCCATTCTATCAGACCTGTCATCTCTTGATGCACTCTCAGGTTAGTCTATCCACTCTATCAGACATGTCATCTCTTGATGCACTCTCAGGTTAGTCCATCCATTCTATCAGACCTGTCATCTCTTGATGCACTCTCAGGTTAGTCTATCCATTCTATAAGAGTTGTCATCTCTTGATGCACTCTCAGGTTAGTCTATCCACTCTATCAGACCTGTCATCTCTTGATGCACTCTCAGGTTAGTCTCCATTCTATCAGACCTGTCATCTCTTGATGCCTCAGGTTAGTCTATCCACTGTATCAGACCTGTCATCTCTTGATGCTCTCTCATGCAGGCTACCAATCCATCCTCTCAGGACATTTCATTCCTTATTTTATGCCTGCGTGCCATAGTATACCTGTACACCTGTCAGATACCTGTCATAGGTTTTAGTCTGATTTACTCACACTGTCAGTATAACACATCCACTTTCTTCTTGCAAATAATTATCTATCGCAATTTTTAGTGAGTGTATGGTGTAAATTAAAATTAGACAATACATGTAGTATGAAATTTAATGGTCTACTATCCATACAATGCTGTCATGATGTCTTCATTGGACATTTCTGGATTACAATTCATGAGTGCCAGTTTCATTGCCTGTTATGCATGCAGGACAATAATACATTACCATTTTGTTAATAATAGGATAGATTAAATTTTACCTCACGAAACAAAACGTCGTGGGCAAGCCGGAACTCCAGTTTTTCATTAGCGTTAATACTGCAGCTACTTACCAATTCTATTAGCTGCTTTACAAGACTAACCAGCTGTGTACATACATGTGGCAAAATGAATAGGTTTTCCATAACAATGTGTAGTATACCTCATCATCTGAGTAATGATTAATTGAGTTGCCAAATTAGCAGAATTTTTCAGCCGTTCGATTTTTTTCCAGTGGCTACCAAGGAGTATGGTTCTGTTTTGAGATTGGACAGTACCTTGCACAATTTCCCTAAAATATTCCTAACAATAATTAAAACATTAACACTAGTTTCACTTTCTGAAATAGACATAAACCTGATATTCAGTGATACATCTTTCTACTTGTTGTACTGATGGCCACACAACACTATTTTTTAATCGCTGCTCTTCTGTTTCTTCGCAACTGGTCACATGATGAATGCATTGATTGATTTTTTTGTGAAAACTTACCTACTGTCATCGCTGGTTTCAGGACTGCTTTGAGGTGGAGATAATCTATAATAATTATACACTAATAGATTGAAAATAGCTGTTGCTATACTCTTATGGAATACTTGCATACTGTACAAAAATTTTTCCCAGCCACCAGCGTATTTGTCACATGTCCTTCTGCATTATATAGCTCATAATGTTACTTAAAATAATAGCATGCAGTTTACCACAGAGAAGTCTTATGCTGCTCCAGTTATTTTGCAAACACCATACTAAAGTAAAGTATAAGTTTTACATTCTTATCATTCAATACTATTATAGCTACCATTATTGTGAAAACACCACAGTCATTTCCAAATGTTTGCCTTGGAAGTCCCTGTTATACAATGTAAGTAAATCAAGTGATGTTTTTATTTTATGATCACCTCAATGTCACGAGCTACTATGACTTTCCATCCTTTAGGAACGTTTATGGTTGATTTATTCTTCAGAATAACTTGGTTCACAATCAGTCTAAGAACATGATTGTTTATAATCACTATTATAGTTGCAATTGTGCAGCTTACAATAACACATTAGTGTATGGAGTATTCCAACCACCTAAAGGGTCCAGATAGAAGACCTCTTTGTGAGAAATATCAATCCCCTATTATTATAAAATTAGTTTTTTACTGTAATACTCCAAGCAAGCAATGATAGCTTACAGCTAAACACCAGTGCCTGCCCTGCACATTTGCTGCCATTAACAATATTTCTGTGCCATCAAGTGTCTGTATCAGTAGAGTTTCGTAGTGAGCATTTTATTTTTCTGAGTTCACTTACAGGTATCCATGAAAACACAGAGTTATCAATCAATGCTTTAGTCATGAAGTGATTGTCAATCACTTGAACCTATAATTATAGATTGAGGTATTAAAAAAAACAGATGATGAAACAGAATGGTTGTAACCTTTCTGGTAGCATCTATGGCGAATATCTTCAACATTGCATCAATCATCTGCAATTTATTACAGTGTAAATTTTAACAAAAAATTATTGCATACTTCGCCAGTCAGATCCTTTCCTGCTATCAAATAACTAAGGTCTTGTGGATAGACCACTGCTTCTACATGTACTTCTCTAAGAATAAAATGCTTGCTCTTGCAGCTCAAAGCAACCCTTTGTACCTGCATGCAGGTGTAAATGATGGCATAGATTGAACTTGCATCCTATGTCACAAACCTTTTGCATCTCCAACCCTGTAAGAGGTGTTAACCACACAACACCTACAGTGTGGTCTGTAATGGCATCAGAGTAACATTGAGAAGAACTTGCAGTTACAAATCTATTCACATCTACGAAGAGTAAAAGCTGATGGGTATATTCAACTATATTTACACATTATGCCTTGGTTATATAGCGGTTTCAGAGTGAGCTACAAGTTTACTACTGAAGCTTTATACCTGCTAGCTGTTGCTGCCATCACTCTTCCCATCTCTCCAATACACACATGCATTCTTGTTCTTTTCTCAATGTCTTTAACAGCTTGGTCATTGATTCTTTCATTGCATAGATGCAGAATCAGTCGCATCAAAAAATGTGATTGCAAGGTGACTGTCAAGATAGTATAAATCTCTCTTCACTGCTCTGTGGAGTTGTTCTGCAACTTGTGTGTTTAGCTGGCCTGCAAGCTGAGGGACAAACTTTGTCCTTCTCAGGATCTCTATTTTTTGCTTGGTGTTTTGTTCATGAAGAACATCAAATGGTCAGAAACACGTAATATTAACATCTATATTGTAGTATGTATAAGTGTAGTGTAGTATATGTGTAGTGTGTAGGTATCTCAGCAAGTAGCTCGGCATAGATACCATAGACACATGGAGGCCTTTCAGTGCCATAGACACCAATGCAAGCAAGCAAACAAGCAGGCAAGGAAGCAGGATGATATGTTCAATGAGTACTTGATTAGCGGATCGCTCAACAGTGACACTGAGTGTAGACTGAAGAATTCAAACACACTGAAGAATACGCTAGACCATCAGGCTAATTCTCTTGCAGTACAATGGAGCTGCAGCTGCACATGTGTGAATTAATTAGCTGTTGGCTAGTACATAGCATAATTAAATTCCACTACAACAACAATTATTGTATATTGATTTTTCTACATGATGCTATTATTACTATTGCGAAGATGATCAATAAGCACTGCATACATGACTATAAATATTATAGATGTTAATCAGTTCATAGTGCCGGCATAGATAATGGTGGCGGGAAATAGCTATCTCCTGATCAACTGCAAAGGAAGAAGAAAACAAAAATAATACATGTGTATAGCTATAATTATAGCTGTCTCTTATTACTGTTAAAACGGCTGTATGATGCAGACTGCAATATACAACAACTGATGGGTACCATAGAAACATTATTTTGGTGGATGTGGTACTAACAGCATCTATGACTACAGTATCAAGAACGACATGCATGTCTTTCTATATAAAGAGAGATAACAGGAGATACATAACATTTTATCATGTGGAAAGCTAGAACATGATCAAGACACACATATGATCTAGATCTACGGATATTACTGAGAACTGGCCTATAGTTCATGGTGTAGATATATCACACAGATACACGTTAACAACAGAGTCTGAACAGTATTGGATCTATCGTCTTACGCCATTCCAGATCTATGTGGAGCAATGAGCTGCTACCCAGTCAACTCCGCTGCTAATGTTGTCGATCACGAGAAGGCGACTTGAACCATGTGCTGGTCATGTGTTCGACAGGAAGTTTGGTAGGCCTGAGAGTGCATTGAGTGTGGACAGGTACGTCTGATAGAGTGCATAGACTAACCTGAGAGTGCATCAAGAGATG
>CAXHKC010000164.1:0-16197 GCA_964017065.1 Haliclona indistincta
AGACAGACAAACTAGCGCTGTGATCACCGTTAATATGCAAAATCAACTTGCACAACGTGCGGGCTTGTTGTCAACGACAATTGCGGTTAACCACGCCCACTTGACGATCTACCAACTGTCGTGTGCTAGAATCACTCTCACCGGAGCAAAAAACGCCGCTCGTTTGGTCAAAACAGCACGTGTGAGACAAAGTTAGTGCACGTATGGCTGCTTTTTATGTCAAGAAGCCCCTGGAGACCCAGTGGTGCTAGGTGATCCCGCCATAGCTCTGCTTGGCGGGGCCGCAGGCCCCGCCAATGGCTCGCAATCACACCCCACATAGCTGTATTTGGTCTATAGGTGAAATAAACTATCTTCGAATTTTAACGCCCACTTCCGGTGACGTCAAACTTGCCGGGCGACTATAGTTGCCCGCCGCATGTGAAGGGTTAACCCTTCAAGTGCGGACAGCAATTCTAGCCTCTATTTTGTGAATTTCACTAACCTTTGAAACCATTAGACAGACAAACTAGCGCTGTGATCACCGTTAATATGCAAAATCAACTTGCACAACGTGCGGGCTTGTTGTCAACGACAATTGCGGTTAACCACGCCCACTTGACGATCTACCAACTGTCGTGTGCTAGAATCACTCTCACCGGAGCAAAAAACGCCGCTCGTTTGGTCAAAACAGCACGTGTGAGACAAAGTTAGTGCACGTATGGCTGCTTTTTATGTCAAGAAGCCCCTGGAGACCCAGTGGTGCTAGGTGATCCCGCCATAGCTCTGCTTGGCGGGGCCGCAGGCCCCGCCAATGGCTCGCAATCACACCCCACATAGCTGTATTTGGTCTATAGGTGAAATAAACTATCTTCGAATTTTAACGCCCACTTCCGGTGACGTCAAACTTGCCGGGCGACTATAGTTGCCCGCCGCATGTGAAGGGTTAACCCTTCAAGTGCGGACAGCAATTCTAGCCTCTATTTTGTGAATTTCACTAACCTTTGAAACCATTAGACAGACAAACTAGCGCTGTGATCACCGTTAATATGCAAAATCAACTTGCACAACGTGCGGGCTTGTTGTCAACGACAATTGCGGTTAACCACGCCCACTTGACGATCTACCAACTGTCGTGTGCTAGAATCACTCTCACCGGAGCAAAAAACGCCGCTCGTTTGGTCAAAACAGCACGTGTGAGACAAAGTTAGTGCACGTATGGCTGCTTTTTATGTCAAGAAGCCCCTGGAGACCCAGTGGTGCTAGGTGATCCCGCCATAGCTCTGCTTGGCGGGGCCGCAGGCCCCGCCAATGGCTCGCAATCACACCCCACATAGCTGTATTTGGTCTATAGGTGAAATAAACTATCTTCGAATTTTAACGCCCACTTCCGGTGACGTCAAACTTGCCGGGCGACTATAGTTGCCCGCCGCATGTGAAGGGTTAACCCTTCAAGTGCGGACAGCAATTCTAGCCTCTATTTTGTGAATTTCACTAACCTTTGAAACCATTAGACAGACAAACTAGCGCTGTGATCACCGTTAATATGCAAAATCAACTTGCACAACGTGCGGGCTTGTTGTCAACGACAATTGCGGTTAACCACGCCCACTTGACGATCTACCAACTGTCGTGTGCTAGAATCACTCTCACCGGAGCAAAAAACGCCGCTCGTTTGGTCAAAACAGCACGTGTGAGACAAAGTTAGTGCACGTATGGCTGCTTTTTATGTCAAGAAGCCCCTGGAGACCCAGTGGTGCTAGGTGATCCCGCCATAGCTCTGCTTGGCGGGGCCGCAGGCCCCGCCAATGGCTCGCAATCACACCCCACATAGCTGTATTTGGTCTATAGGTGAAATAAACTATCTTCGAATTTTAACGCCCACTTCCGGTGACGTCAAACTTGCCGGGCGACTATAGTTGCCCGCCGCATGTGAAGGGTTAACCCTTCAAGTGCGGACAGCAATTCTAGCCTCTATTTTGTGAATTTCACTAACCTTTGAAACCATTAGACAGACAAACTAGCGCTGTGATCACCGTTAATATGCAAAATCAACTTGCACAACGTGCGGGCTTGTTGTCAACGACAATTGCGGTTAACCACGCCCACTTGACGATCTACCAACTGTCGTGTGCTAGAATCACTCTCACCGGAGCAAAAAACGCCGCTCGTTTGGTCAAAACAGCACGTGTGAGACAAAGTTAGTGCACGTATGGCTGCTTTTTATGTCAAGAAGCCCCTGGAGACCCAGTGGTGCTAGGTGATCCCGCCATAGCTCTGCTTGGCGGGGCCGCAGGCCCCGCCAATGGCTCGCAATCACACCCCACATAGCTGTATTTGGTCTATAGGTGAAATAAACTATCTTCGAATTTTAACGCCCACTTCCGGTGACGTCAAACTTGCCGGGCGACTATAGTTGCCCGCCGCATGTGAAGGGTTAACCCTTCAAGTGCGGACAGCAATTCTAGCCTCTATTTTGTGAATTTCACTAACCTTTGAAACCATTAGACAGACAAACTAGCGCTGTGATCACCGTTAATATGCAAAATCAACTTGCACAACGTGCGGGCTTGTTGTCAACGACAATTGCGGTTAACCACGCCCACTTGACGATCTACCAACTGTCGTGTGCTAGAATCACTCTCACCGGAGCAAAAAACGCCGCTCGTTTGGTCAAAACAGCACGTGTGAGACAAAGTTAGTGCACGTATGGCTGCTTTTTATGTCAAGAAGCCCCTGGAGACCCAGTGGTGCTAGGTGATCCCGCCATAGCTCTGCTTGGCGGGGCCGCAGGCCCCGCCAATGGCTCGCAATCACACCCCACATAGCTGTATTTGGTCTATAGGTGAAATAAACTATCTTCGAATTTTAACGCCCACTTCCGGTGACGTCAAACTTGCCGGGCGACTATAGTTGCCCGCCGCATGTGAAGGGTTAACCCTTCAAGTGCGGACAGCAATTCTAGCCTCTATTTTGTGAATTTCACTAACCTTTGAAACCATTAGACAGACAAACTAGCGCTGTGATCACCGTTAATATGCAAAATCAACTTGCACAACGTGCGGGCTTGTTGTCAACGACAATTGCGGTTAACCACGCCCACTTGACGATCTACCAACTGTCGTGTGCTAGAATCACTCTCACCGGAGCAAAAAACGCCGCTCGTTTGGTCAAAACAGCACGTGTGAGACAAAGTTAGTGCACGTATGGCTGCTTTTTATGTCAAGAAGCCCCTGGAGACCCAGTGGTGCTAGGTGATCCCGCCATAGCTCTGCTTGGCGGGGCCGCAGGCCCCGCCAATGGCTCGCAATCACACCCCACATAGCTGTATTTGGTCTATAGGTGAAATAAACTATCTTCGAATTTTAACGCCCACTTCCGGTGACGTCAAACTTGCCGGGCGACTATAGTTGCCCGCCGCATGTGAAGGGTTAACCCTTCAAGTGCGGACAGCAATTCTAGCCTCTATTTTGTGAATTTCACTAACCTTTGAAACCATTAGACAGACAAACTAGCGCTGTGATCACCGTTAATATGCAAAATCAACTTGCACAACGTGCGGGCTTGTTGTCAACGACAATTGCGGTTAACCACGCCCACTTGACGATCTACCAACTGTCGTGTGCTAGAATCACTCTCACCGGAGCAAAAAACGCCGCTCGTTTGGTCAAAACAGCACGTGTGAGACAAAGTTAGTGCACGTATGGCTGCTTTTTATGTCAAGAAGCCCCTGGAGACCCAGTGGTGCTAGGTGATCCCGCCATAGCTCTGCTTGGCGGGGCCGCAGGCCCCGCCAATGGCTCGCAATCACACCCCACATAGCTGTATTTGGTCTATAGGTGAAATAAACTATCTTCGAATTTTAACGCCCACTTCCGGTGACGTCAAACTTGCCGGGCGACTATAGTTGCCCGCCGCATGTGAAGGGTTAACCCTTCAAGTGCGGACAGCAATTCTAGCCTCTATTTTGTGAATTTCACTAACCTTTGAAACCATTAGACAGACAAACTAGCGCTGTGATCACCGTTAATATGCAAAATCAACTTGCACAACGTGCGGGCTTGTTGTCAACGACAATTGCGGTTAACCACGCCCACTTGACGATCTACCAACTGTCGTGTGCTAGAATCACTCTCACCGGAGCAAAAAACGCCGCTCGTTTGGTCAAAACAGCACGTGTGAGACAAAGTTAGTGCACGTATGGCTGCTTTTTATGTCAAGAAGCCCCTGGAGACCCAGTGGTGCTAGGTGATCCCGCCATAGCTCTGCTTGGCGGGGCCGCAGGCCCCGCCAATGGCTCGCAATCACACCCCACATAGCTGTATTTGGTCTATAGGTGAAATAAACTATCTTCGAATTTTAACGCCCACTTCCGGTGACGTCAAACTTGCCGGGCGACTATAGTTGCCCGCCGCATGTGAAGGGTTAACCCTTCAAGTGCGGACAGCAATTCTAGCCTCTATTTTGTGAATTTCACTAACCTTTGAAACCATTAGACAGACAAACTAGCGCTGTGATCACCGTTAATATGCAAAATCAACTTGCACAACGTGCGGGCTTGTTGTCAACGACAATTGCGGTTAACCACGCCCACTTGACGATCTACCAACTGTCGTGTGCTAGAATCACTCTCACCGGAGCAAAAAACGCCGCTCGTTTGGTCAAAACAGCACGTGTGAGACAAAGTTAGTGCACGTATGGCTGCTTTTTATGTCAAGAAGCCCCTGGAGACCCAGTGGTGCTAGGTGATCCCGCCATAGCTCTGCTTGGCGGGGCCGCAGGCCCCGCCAATGGCTCGCAATCACACCCCACATAGCTGTATTTGGTCTATAGGTGAAATAAACTATCTTCGAATTTTAACGCCCACTTCCGGTGACGTCAAACTTGCCGGGCGACTATAGTTGCCCGCCGCATGTGAAGGGTTAACCCTTCAAGTGCGGACAGCAATTCTAGCCTCTATTTTGTGAATTTCACTAACCTTTGAAACCATTAGACAGACAAACTAGCGCTGTGATCACCGTTAATATGCAAAATCAACTTGCACAACGTGCGGGCTTGTTGTCAACGACAATTGCGGTTAACCACGCCCACTTGACGATCTACCAACTGTCGTGTGCTAGAATCACTCTCACCGGAGCAAAAAACGCCGCTCGTTTGGTCAAAACAGCACGTGTGAGACAAAGTTAGTGCACGTATGGCTGCTTTTTATGTCAAGAAGCCCCTGGAGACCCAGTGGTGCTAGGTGATCCCGCCATAGCTCTGCTTGGCGGGGCCGCAGGCCCCGCCAATGGCTCGCAATCACACCCCACATAGCTGTATTTGGTCTATAGGTGAAATAAACTATCTTCGAATTTTAACGCCCACTTCCGGTGACGTCAAACTTGCCGGGCGACTATAGTTGCCCGCCGCATGTGAAGGGTTAACCCTTCAAGTGCGGACAGCAATTCTAGCCTCTATTTTGTGAATTTCACTAACCTTTGAAACCATTAGACAGACAAACTAGCGCTGTGATCACCGTTAATATGCAAAATCAACTTGCACAACGTGCGGGCTTGTTGTCAACGACAATTGCGGTTAACCACGCCCACTTGACGATCTACCAACTGTCGTGTGCTAGAATCACTCTCACCGGAGCAAAAAACGCCGCTCGTTTGGTCAAAACAGCACGTGTGAGACAAAGTTAGTGCACGTATGGCTGCTTTTTATGTCAAGAAGCCCCTGGAGACCCAGTGGTGCTAGGTGATCCCGCCATAGCTCTGCTTGGCGGGGCCGCAGGCCCCGCCAATGGCTCGCAATCACACCCCACATAGCTGTATTTGGTCTATAGGTGAAATAAACTATCTTCGAATTTTAACGCCCACTTCCGGTGACGTCAAACTTGCCGGGCGACTATAGTTGCCCGCCGCATGTGAAGGGTTAACCCTTCAAGTGCGGACAGCAATTCTAGCCTCTATTTTGTGAATTTCACTAACCTTTGAAACCATTAGACAGACAAACTAGCGCTGTGATCACCGTTAATATGCAAAATCAACTTGCACAACGTGCGGGCTTGTTGTCAACGACAATTGCGGTTAACCACGCCCACTTGACGATCTACCAACTGTCGTGTGCTAGAATCACTCTCACCGGAGCAAAAAACGCCGCTCGTTTGGTCAAAACAGCACGTGTGAGACAAAGTTAGTGCACGTATGGCTGCTTTTTATGTCAAGAAGCCCCTGGAGACCCAGTGGTGCTAGGTGATCCCGCCATAGCTCTGCTTGGCGGGGCCGCAGGCCCCGCCAATGGCTCGCAATCACACCCCACATAGCTGTATTTGGTCTATAGGTGAAATAAACTATCTTCGAATTTTAACGCCCACTTCCGGTGACGTCAAACTTGCCGGGCGACTATAGTTGCCCGCCGCATGTGAAGGGTTAACCCTTCAAGTGCGGACAGCAATTCTAGCCTCTATTTTGTGAATTTCACTAACCTTTGAAACCATTAGACAGACAAACTAGCGCTGTGATCACCGTTAATATGCAAAATCAACTTGCACAACGTGCGGGCTTGTTGTCAACGACAATTGCGGTTAACCACGCCCACTTGACGATCTACCAACTGTCGTGTGCTAGAATCACTCTCACCGGAGCAAAAAACGCCGCTCGTTTGGTCAAAACAGCACGTGTGAGACAAAGTTAGTGCACGTATGGCTGCTTTTTATGTCAAGAAGCCCCTGGAGACCCAGTGGTGCTAGGTGATCCCGCCATAGCTCTGCTTGGCGGGGCCGCAGGCCCCGCCAATGGCTCGCAATCACACCCCACATAGCTGTATTTGGTCTATAGGTGAAATAAACTATCTTCGAATTTTAACGCCCACTTCCGGTGACGTCAAACTTGCCGGGCGACTATAGTTGCCCGCCGCATGTGAAGGGTTAACCCTTCAAGTGCGGACAGCAATTCTAGCCTCTATTTTGTGAATTTCACTAACCTTTGAAACCATTAGACAGACAAACTAGCGCTGTGATCACCGTTAATATGCAAAATCAACTTGCACAACGTGCGGGCTTGTTGTCAACGACAATTGCGGTTAACCACGCCCACTTGACGATCTACCAACTGTCGTGTGCTAGAATCACTCTCACCGGAGCAAAAAACGCCGCTCGTTTGGTCAAAACAGCACGTGTGAGACAAAGTTAGTGCACGTATGGCTGCTTTTTATGTCAAGAAGCCCCTGGAGACCCAGTGGTGCTAGGTGATCCCGCCATAGCTCTGCTTGGCGGGGCCGCAGGCCCCGCCAATGGCTCGCAATCACACCCCACATAGCTGTATTTGGTCTATAGGTGAAATAAACTATCTTCGAATTTTAACGCCCACTTCCGGTGACGTCAAACTTGCCGGGCGACTATAGTTGCCCGCCGCATGTGAAGGGTTAACCCTTCAAGTGCGGACAGCAATTCTAGCCTCTATTTTGTGAATTTCACTAACCTTTGAAACCATTAGACAGACAAACTAGCGCTGTGATCACCGTTAATATGCAAAATCAACTTGCACAACGTGCGGGCTTGTTGTCAACGACAATTGCGGTTAACCACACCCACTTGACGATCTACCAACTGTCGTGTGCTAGAATCACTCTCACCGGAGCAAAAAACGCCGCTCGTTTGGTCAAAACAGCACGTGTGAGACAAAGTTAGTGCACGTATGGCTGCTTTTTATGTCAAGAAGCCCCTGGAGACCCAGTGGTGCTAGGTGATCCCGCCATAGCTCTGCTTGGCGGGGCCGCAGGCCCCGCCAATGGCTCGCAATCACACCCCACATAGCTGTATTTGGTCTATAGGTGAAATAAACTATCTTCGAATTTTAACGCCCACTTCCGGTGACGTCAAACTTGCCGGGCGACTATAGTTGCCCGCCGCATGTGAAGGGTTAACCCTTCAAGTGCGGACAGCAATTCTAGCCTCTATTTTGTGAATTTCACTAACCTTTGAAACCATTAGACAGACAAACTAGCGCTGTGATCACCGTTAATATGCAAAATCAACTTGCACAACGTGCGGGCTTGTTGTCAACGACAATTGCGGTTAACCACGCCCACTTGACGATCTACCAACTGTCGTGTGCTAGAATCACTCTCACCGGAGCAAAAAACGCCGCTCGTTTGGTCAAAACAGCACGTGTGAGACAAAGTTAGTGCACGTATGGCTGCTTTTTATGTCAAGAAGCCCCTGGAGACCCAGTGGTGCTAGGTGATCCCGCCATAGCTCTGCTTGGCGGGGCCGCAGGCCCCGCCAATGGCTCGCAATCACACCCCACATAGCTGTATTTGGTCTATAGGTGAAATAAACTATCTTCGAATTTTAACGCCCACTTCCGGTGACGTCAAACTTGCCGGGCGACTATAGTTGCCCGCCGCATGTGAAGGGTTAACCCTTCAAGTGCGGACAGCAATTCTAGCCTCTATTTTGTGAATTTCACTAACCTTTGAAACCATTAGACAGACAAACTAGCGCTGTGATCACCGTTAATATGCAAAATCAACTTGCACAACGTGCGGGCTTGTTGTCAACGACAATTGCGGTTAACCACGCCCACTTGACGATCTACCAACTGTCGTGTGCTAGAATCACTCTCACCGGAGCAAAAAACGCCGCTCGTTTGGTCAAAACAGCACGTGTGAGACAAAGTTAGTGCACGTATGGCTGCTTTTTATGTCAAGAAGCCCCTGGAGACCCAGTGGTGCTAGGTGATCCCGCCATAGCTCTGCTTGGCGGGGCCGCAGGCCCCGCCAATGGCTCGCAATCACACCCCACATAGCTGTATTTGGTCTATAGGTGAAATAAACTATCTTCGAATTTTAACGCCCACTTCCGGTGACGTCAAACTTGCCGGGCGACTATAGTTGCCCGCCGCATGTGAAGGGTTAACCCTTCAAGTGCGGACAGCAATTCTAGCCTCTATTTTGTGAATTTCACTAACCTTTGAAACCATTAGACAGACAAACTAGCGCTGTGATCACCGTTAATATGCAAAATCAACTTGCACAACGTGCGGGCTTGTTGTCAACGACAATTGCGGTTAACCACGCCCACTTGACGATCTACCAACTGTCGTGTGCTAGAATCACTCTCACCGGAGCAAAAAACGCCGCTCGTTTGGTCAAAACAGCACGTGTGAGACAAAGTTAGTGCACGTATGGCTGCTTTTTATGTCAAGAAGCCCCTGGAGACCCAGTGGTGCTAGGTGATCCCGCCATAGCTCTGCTTGGCGGGGCCGCAGGCCCCGCCAATGGCTCGCAATCACACCCCACATAGCTGTATTTGGTCTATAGGTGAAATAAACTATCTTCGAATTTTAACGCCCACTTCCGGTGACGTCAAACTTGCCGGGCGACTATAGTTGCCCGCCGCATGTGAAGGGTTAACCCTTCAAGTGCGGACAGCAATTCTAGCCTCTATTTTGTGAATTTCACTAACCTTTGAAACCATTAGACAGACAAACTAGCGCTGTGATCACCGTTAATATGCAAAATCAACTTGCACAACGTGCGGGCTTGTTGTCAACGACAATTGCGGTTAACCACGCCCACTTGACGATCTACCAACTGTCGTGTGCTAGAATCACTCTCACCGGAGCAAAAAACGCCGCTCGTTTGGTCAAAACAGCACGTGTGAGACAAAGTTAGTGCACGTATGGCTGCTTTTTATGTCAAGAAGCCCCTGGAGACCCAGTGGTGCTAGGTGATCCCGCCATAGCTCTGCTTGGCGGGGCCGCAGGCCCCGCCAATGGCTCGCAATCACACCCCACATAGCTGTATTTGGTCTATAGGTGAAATAAACTATCTTCGAATTTTAACGCCCACTTCCGGTGACGTCAAACTTGCCGGGCGACTATAGTTGCCCGCCGCATGTGAAGGGTTAACCCTTCAAGTGCGGACAGCAATTCTAGCCTCTATTTTGTGAATTTCACTAACCTTTGAAACCATTAGACAGACAAACTAGCGCTGTGATCACCGTTAATATGCAAAATCAACTTGCACAACGTGCGGGCTTGTTGTCAACGACAATTGCGGTTAACCACGCCCACTTGACGATCTACCAACTGTCGTGTGCTAGAATCACTCTCACCGGAGCAAAAAACGCCGCTCGTTTGGTCAAAACAGCACGTGTGAGACAAAGTTAGTGCACGTATGGCTGCTTTTTATGTCAAGAAGCCCCTGGAGACCCAGTGGTGCTAGGTGATCCCGCCATAGCTCTGCTTGGCGGGGCCGCAGGCCCCGCCAATGGCTCGCAATCACACCCCACATAGCTGTATTTGGTCTATAGGTGAAATAAACTATCTTCGAATTTTAACGCCCACTTCCGGTGACGTCAAACTTGCCGGGCGACTATAGTTGCCCGCCGCATGTGAAGGGTTAACCCTTCAAGTGCGGACAGCAATTCTAGCCTCTATTTTGTGAATTTCACTAACCTTTGAAACCATTAGACAGACAAACTAGCGCTGTGATCACCGTTAATATGCAAAATCAACTTGCACAACGTGCGGGCTTGTTGTCAACGACAATTGCGGTTAACCACGCCCACTTGACGATCTACCAACTGTCGTGTGCTAGAATCACTCTCACCGGAGCAAAAAACGCCGCTCGTTTGGTCAAAACAGCACGTGTGAGACAAAGTTAGTGCACGTATGGCTGCTTTTTATGTCAAGAAGCCCCTGGAGACCCAGTGGTGCTAGGTGATCCCGCCATAGCTCTGCTTGGCGGGGCCGCAGGCCCCGCCAATGGCTCGCAATCACACCCCACATAGCTGTATTTGGTCTATAGGTGAAATAAACTATCTTCGAATTTTAACGCCCACTTCCGGTGACGTCAAACTTGCCGGGCGACTATAGTTGCCCGCCGCATGTGAAGGGTTAACCCTTCAAGTGCGGACAGCAATTCTAGCCTCTATTTTGTGAATTTCACTAACCTTTGAAACCATTAGACAGACAAACTAGCGCTGTGATCACCGTTAATATGCAAAATCAACTTGCACAACGTGCGGGCTTGTTGTCAACGACAATTGCGGTTAACCACGCCCACTTGACGATCTACCAACTGTCGTGTGCTAGAATCACTCTCACCGGAGCAAAAAACGCCGCTCGTTTGGTCAAAACAGCACGTGTGAGACAAAGTTAGTGCACGTATGGCTGCTTTTTATGTCAAGAAGCCCCTGGAGACCCAGTGGTGCTAGGTGATCCCGCCATAGCTCTGCTTGGCGGGGCCGCAGGCCCCGCCAATGGCTCGCAATCACACCCCACATAGCTGTATTTGGTCTATAGGTGAAATAAACTATCTTCGAATTTTAACGCCCACTTCCGGTGACGTCAAACTTGCCGGGCGACTATAGTTGCCCGCCGCATGTGAAGGGTTAACCCTTCAAGTGCGGACAGCAATTCTAGCCTCTATTTTGTGAATTTCACTAACCTTTGAAACCATTAGACAGACAAACTAGCGCTGTGATCACCGTTAATATGCAAAATCAACTTGCACAACGTGCGGGCTTGTTGTCAACGACAATTGCGGTTAACCACGCCCACTTGACGATCTACCAACTGTCGTGTGCTAGAATCACTCTCACCGGAGCAAAAAACGCCGCTCGTTTGGTCAAAACAGCACGTGTGAGACAAAGTTAGTGCACGTATGGCTGCTTTTTATGTCAAGAAGCCCCTGGAGACCCAGTGGTGCTAGGTGATCCCGCCATAGCTCTGCTTGGCGGGGCCGCAGGCCCCGCCAATGGCTCGCAATCACACCCCACATAGCTGTATTTGGTCTATAGGTGAAATAAACTATCTTCGAATTTTAACGCCCACTTCCGGTGACGTCAAACTTGCCGGGCGACTATAGTTGCCCGCCGCATGTGAAGGGTTAACCCTTCAAGTGCGGACAGCAATTCTAGCCTCTATTTTGTGAATTTCACTAACCTTTGAAACCATTAGACAGACAAACTAGCGCTGTGATCACCGTTAATATGCAAAATCAACTTGCACAACGTGCGGGCTTGTTGTCAACGACAATTGCGGTTAACCACGCCCACTTGACGATCTACCAACTGTCGTGTGCTAGAATCACTCTCACCGGAGCAAAAAACGCCGCTCGTTTGGTCAAAACAGCACGTGTGAGACAAAGTTAGTGCACGTATGGCTGCTTTTTATGTCAAGAAGCCCCTGGAGACCCAGTGGTGCTAGGTGATCCCGCCATAGCTCTGCTTGGCGGGGCCGCAGGCCCCGCCAATGGCTCGCAATCACACCCCACATAGCTGTATTTGGTCTATAGGTGAAATAAACTATCTTCGAATTTTAACGCCCACTTCCGGTGACGTCAAACTTGCCGGGCGACTATAGTTGCCCGCCGCATGTGAAGGGTTAACCCTTCAAGTGCGGACAGCAATTCTAGCCTCTATTTTGTGAATTTCACTAACCTTTGAAACCATTAGACAGACAAACTAGCGCTGTGATCACCGTTAATATGCAAAATCAACTTGCACAACGTGCGGGCTTGTTGTCAACGACAATTGCGGTTAACCACGCCCACTTGACGATCTACCAACTGTCGTGTGCTAGAATCACTCTCACCGGAGCAAAAAACGCCGCTCGTTTGGTCAAAACAGCACGTGTGAGACAAAGTTAGTGCACGTATGGCTGCTTTTTATGTCAAGAAGCCCCTGGAGACCCAGTGGTGCTAGGTGATCCCGCCATAGCTCTGCTTGGCGGGGCCGCAGGCCCCGCCAATGGCTCGCAATCACACCCCACATAGCTGTATTTGGTCTATAGGTGAAATAAACTATCTTCGAATTTTAACGCCCACTTCCGGTGACGTCAAACTTGCCGGGCGACTATAGTTGCCCGCCGCATGTGAAGGGTTAACCCTTCAAGTGCGGACAGCAATTCTAGCCTCTATTTTGTGAATTTCACTAACCTTTGAAACCATTAGACAGACAAACTAGCGCTGTGATCACCGTTAATATGCAAAATCAACTTGCACAACGTGCGGGCTTGTTGTCAACGACAATTGCGGTTAACCACGCCCACTTGACGATCTACCAACTGTCGTGTGCTAGAATCACTCTCACCGGAGCAAAAAACGCCGCTCGTTTGGTCAAAACAGCACGTGTGAGACAAAGTTAGTGCACGTATGGCTGCTTTTTATGTCAAGAAGCCCCTGGAGACCCAGTGGTGCTAGGTGATCCCGCCATAGCTCTGCTTGGCGGGGCCGCAGGCCCCGCCAATGGCTCGCAATCACACCCCACATAGCTGTATTTGGTCTATAGGTGAAATAAACTATCTTCGAATTTTAACGCCCACTTCCGGTGACGTCAAACTTGCCGGGCGACTATAGTTGCCCGCCGCATGTGAAGGGTTAACCCTTCAAGTGCGGACAGCAATTCTAGCCTCTATTTTGTGAATTTCACTAACCTTTGAAACCATTAGACAGACAAACTAGCGCTGTGATCACCGTTAATATGCAAAATCAACTTGCACAACGTGCGGGCTTGTTGTCAACGACAATTGCGGTTAACCACGCCCACTTGACGATCTACCAACTGTCGTGTGCTAGAATCACTCTCACCGGAGCAAAAAACGCCGCTCGTTTGGTCAAAACAGCACGTGTGAGACAAAGTTAGTGCACGTATGGCTGCTTTTTATGTCAAGAAGCCCCTGGAGACCCAGTGGTGCTAGGTGATCCCGCCATAGCTCTGCTTGGCGGGGCCGCAGGCCCCGCCAATGGCTCGCAATCACACCCCACATAGCTGTATTTGGTCTATAGGTGAAATAAACTATCTTCGAATTTTAACGCCCACTTCCGGTGACGTCAAACTTGCCGGGCGACTATAGTTGCCCGCCGCATGTGAAGGGTTAACCCTTCAAGTGCGGACAGCAATTCTAGCCTCTATTTTGTGAATTTCACTAACCTTTGAAACCATTAGACAGACAAACTAGCGCTGTGATCACCGTTAATATGCAAAATCAACTTGCACAACGTGCGGGCTTGTTGTCAACGACAATTGCGGTTAACCACGCCCACTTGACGATCTACCAACTGTCGTGTGCTAGAATCACTCTCACCGGAGCAAAAAACGCCGCTCGTTTGGTCAAAACAGCACGTGTGAGACAAAGTTAGTGCACGTATGGCTGCTTTTTATGTCAAGAAGCCCCTGGAGACCCAGTGGTGCTAGGTGATCCCACCATAGCTCTGCTTGGCGGGGCCGCAGGCCCCGCCAATGGCTCGCAATCACACCCCACATAGCTGTATTTGGTCTATAGGTGAAATAAACTATCTTCGAATTTTAACGCCCACTTCCGGTGACGTCAAACTTGCCGGGCGACTATAGTTGCCCGCCGCATGTGAAGGGTTAACCCTTCAAGTGCGGACAGCAATTCTAGCCTCTATTTTGTGAATTTCACTAACCTTTGAAACCATTAGACAGACAAACTAGCGCTGTGATCACCGTTAATATGCAAAATCAACTTGCACAACGTGCGGGCTTGTTGTCAACGACAATTGCGGTTAACCACGCCCACTTGACGATCTACCAACTGTCGTGTGCTAGAATCACTCTCACCGGAGCAAAAAACGCCGCTCGTTTGGTCAAAACAGCACGTGTGAGACAAAGTTAGTGCACGTATGGCTGCTTTTTATGTCAAGAAGCCCCTGGAGACCCAGTGGTGCTAGGTGATCCCGCCATAGCTCTGCTTGGCGGGGCCGCAGGCCCCGCCAATGGCTCGCAATCACACCCCACATAGCTGTATTTGGTCTATAGGTGAAATAAACTATCTTCGAATTTTAACGCCCACTTCCGGTGACGTCAAACTTGCCGGGCGACTATAGTTGCCCGCCGCATGTGAAGGGTTAACCCTTCAAGTGCGGACAGCAATTCTAGCCTCTATTTTGTGAATTTCACTAACCTTTGAAACCATTAGACAGACAAACTAGCGCTGTGATCACCGTTAATATGCAAAATCAACTTGCACAACGTGCGGGCTTGTTGTCAACGACAATTGCGGTTAACCACGCCCACTTGACGATCTACCAACTGTCGTGTGCTAGAATCACTCTCACCGGAGCAAAAAACGCCGCTCGTTTGGTCAAAACAGCACGTGTGAGACAAAGTTAGTGCACGTATGGCTGCTTTTTATGTCAAGAAGCCCCTGGAGACCCAGTGGTGCTAGGTGATCCCGCCATAGCTCTGCTTGGCGGGGCCGCAGGCCCCGCCAATGGCTCGCAATCACACCCCACATAGCTGTATTTGGTCTATAGGTGAAATAAACTATCTTCGAATTTTAACGCCCACTTCCGGTGACGTCAAACTTGCCGGGCGACTATAGTTGCCCGCCGCATGTGAAGGGTTAACCCTTCAAGTGCGGACAGCAATTCTAGCCTCTATTTTGTGAATTTCACTAACCTTTGAAACCATTAGACAGACAAACTAGCGCTGTGATCACCGTTAATATGCAAAATCAACTTGCACAACGTGCGGGCTTGTTGTCAACGACAATTGCGGTTAACCACGCCCACTTGACGATCTACCAACTGTCGTGTGCTAGAATCACTCTCACCGGAGCAAAAAACGCCGCTCGTTTGGTCAAAACAGCACGTGTGAGACAAAGTTAGTGCACGTATGGCTGCTTTTTATGTCAAGAAGCCCCTGGAGACCCAGTGGTGCTAGGTGATCCCGCCATAGCTCTGCTTGGCGGGGCCGCAGGCCCCGCCAATGGCTCGCAATCACACCCCACATAGCTGTATTTGGTCTATAGGTGAAATAAACTATCTTCGAATTTTAACGCCCACTTCCGGTGACGTCAAACTTGCCGGGCGACTATAGTTGCCCGCCGCATGTGAAGGGTTAACCCTTCAAGTGCGGACAGCAATTCTAGCCTCTATTTTGTGAATTTCACTAACCTTTGAAACCATTAGACAGACAAACTAGCGCTGTGATCACCGTTAATATGCAAAATCAACTTGCACAACGTGCGGGCTTGTTGTCAACGACAATTGCGGTTAACCACGCCCACTTGACGATCTACCAACTGTCGTGTGCTAGAATCACTCTCACCGGAGCAAAAAACGCCGCTCGTTTGGTCAAAACAGCACGTGTGAGACAAAGTTAGTGCACGTATGGCTGCTTTTTATGTCAAGAAGCCCCTGGAGACCCAGTGGTGCTAGGTGATCCCGCCATAGCTCTGCTTGGCGGGGCCGCAGGCCCCG
>CAXHKC010000165.1:0-13000 GCA_964017065.1 Haliclona indistincta
TAACTGATTCCATAAAGTTATCAGCAAGAGTTTTGATTTCTAATCTAGTTTGAGCTGTATTAAACTCGAATAAGTAGTTTTTAAGGATTTCAGCTAAACCATCTTCAACGTAAATTAATACTTCTCTTACGTGAGCAGAAGATAATGCAGATTGAATACCTTGTTGTGCAGTCTTATTACCTTTAATTGTTAAGCCAACGCCTCTTTCGAATACGATTGGATTGTAACCAAATGGTTCAAGTACGTCTCTATCAAATTTATCGAATGAAAATTCTAGAGATTGTACACCTGTACCACCTACAACTCCTCTTCTTGGACCTGCGATGATTGACCATGGTAATGCATCTGTATATTTATCAATGTAGTTGTTTGATACGTATGCTGCTGGTGGAATAACTTTAGTTCTACCGTTCTCAATTACATTAAGACCAGGACCATAATAGAATGCATAGTTAGCACCTTCATTGATCGATGGTAATGTGTAAAGAGATGTTGGATTATTCTCTAAGTTACCTCCAGTTGCTACGTGATTTACACTAAATCCATAAGGGGCATTTGAATCTTTAAAAGAAGGATTAGTAGCTGCTTTAAATTCTTTCACCATAGGTGCGTTAAGAATTGCAGAAGCGTTTTGTCTTTCTTTACATAGGAATGATAATTCTTCTTTATTTAAGATACCTCCGTTCTCTAATGAACCAAATGTATCAACAACATATCTGAACGTAATATTGTCTTTATCGATTAACGCGTTACCAAGACCAGTACCTGGCTTAATAGCTGTTAATAATTCAGCAATACTTTTATCAGTTTGAGTTGCTCCTTCTAATGGGTATGTTTTATAGAATCCAGAAGTTTCTTCGTATCTCTTAAGAGCATATGCTGGTCTTGAAGAAACAAGTCTATGTGTTTCGAATTTGTAATACGTAACGCCGTTTTCAAAAGTCTTAACAATCTTCTTGATTCTAGCAAGTTTACCACCATCGCCTGGTACATACATACCTACTTTAATGTCTGTGTTTAAAACACCTTCTCCAATATAAGAGAATGTAAAGATACCTGCTCCGTTTGGAGTAAAGTCCCAACCTTGTGTTAGAGTTTCAAACATTGCAGCTCTTGCATTAGGAGATAATGTCCATGAAGTAAATGCTGTAGTAATTGTTTTATTCCATGTCACTAATTCTGAAGCATTTCCTGCATAGTCAGCACTAAATCCAACAGATCCTGCTGGAGATACGGTAACCGTATTATCACTATTAAGAGCTACATTATTAATTTTAACGTACTCATTGTCATTTTCTGATTTTAGATAGTAACCATTTTGAAGGTCTCCATAGTTAGTAGGTGCATCAGCTATAGTAAGATTACCATTTGCTTCTACTGTAATACTAGTTGGTACAGTCCAATCAGCTGATACAGCAGTAGTATATGCTTCGTAACTCTTAGAGATATTACCTAATGCTGTAATTGTTACACCACCGCCTACAATATCTTCTATTTTATCGATTTCAACAAACTCTGTTGCAACTAATGCTTTTAAGTATTTACCAGTAGCAATATCACTTAATTTTAAATTGTCAGCTGTTAAATTAGCACCGCCTGTGATTGTCATAACCGCACCGTCAACAGATACAATACCTCCGAAAGATGTTAAGTTAGCTTGTGAATCTGTTTTTTCTTGTAATACTTTATGTGAAAGTACTTCGTAGTCTTGGTAAATATCAAAATTATTACCTACTAAATCAATTTGTGGAAGTGCATCTTCTTGTACTGCACAGAATAAACCTGTTCTTCTAGACTCTAAATTAATTAAAGTTTCAATGTACATTTGATTTCCTTCTGCATCAATAAATTCAGGGATTAAAGATAATCCGTTATATTGTGCTAATAGTGTTACTTCTCTTAAACCTGCAAATTTAGCAAATTCTGATTTAATTAAACCATTATCATCGAAGTATGTTCCGTAGTTAGGATCGTTATTTAATTCATCAGAATCAAATTTACCTTTAAATACAAATACATCTACTAAATAGTCTGATACGTACTCATCAGCGTCGATACCTTCTGGGATTCCAGTTTCACCATACCATTCTCTAGCTGTTAATTCAAAACCTCTAGTATCAGCAGCTTGTCTAATGATAACTGTGATTGGATCTTGTTTGATATTAACAAATGAGATAGCGTGATTTGTATCTTCTGCAGCTGCAACTAATAATTTTTCATCATTAGGTACCCAGAATTTATCTGTATCAAATACATCTGTAAACTTCTTAGAAGCAGCATCAGATGCTTGAAGTGTATTATCTCTTAAACCTTCTTGTGAAGAGTTTGTTGCTGGAGAGAAAATTGATACTCTATCAGCAGCATCGTCTGCTGTTAGGTTAAGAGCTAAAATTGGACCTCTTGATAGAGCTTCAATAGCTGATCTGTGGAAATACATTCCTTTTCTTTCTAATGACTTATCAACGCCACCGAAAACTTGTTTAAATTGTTCAACATCTTCTACTAATACTGGAGTATTGTATGGACCTTTTTTAGATCTACCTACAACCAATCTGATAGTCTCAGCTGGGATGTTCACGGTTTGTGACTTGTCAAACTCTAAGCGATATACGCCTGAACTTTTGAACTGTAGTAATTGAGGACTTAATGCCATAATTGTTCTTTATTATTTTTTATTCTTTTATTATATATCCCTGTCTTTCTGCAAATTTATTTGAGCAGATCATAAATATCATATTGCAAATCTCCTTGCTGGTCACTATCCTTAAATAGTATAGCTTCCATTTGGTCGTGGAGGTCTGGCTCTATGAAATCTAACATCTCTTCTACAAAATCTGCATAATCAGTTGTGTTAAAAAATTCGGTTGCAGTAATACATGTCATAATAACATCATCGTTACCCATTTGCGCGCCATAACTTCCATTTCTTAAGGTTCCAAATAGACTAGCCTCTGTTACTGTAACTTCATCCGTTAAATCTAGTTTATTTATCTTGTAAAGTTTAGCAAAGTTTTGACAAAATATAGCTTTATTGTCAGATTTAAGTTTAATACCCGGTTTTAAGGTTCTACCATCATGTCGATGTTTAAATTTAACAACCATTTCATCGTCAAAATCATTTCTCTGTGGAAAGATAGTTCTTAGATATTGGAACAGTACTGTACCATACGTGTTATACTCCACAATCATTTTTACATTCTCTGAATAGAATATATCAACGGATAGCGTATATAGTATTTTAGCAAAATCTTCAATCACGTGCTCATTAGATCTAAATCTAGCCACCTGTGTAAATTTAAAAAAGTCATACATCGCACCTGGATTAACAACGTTTTTAATTTCATTACTATTCATAGGGTTGACCTTAAACACATTAATTACCGATGCATCACCACCATTACCCTCTGCAATATCTACTGAAAATACCCAAAAGTTTTCTGGGTCTCTACATGTATCAATATCAAAACCAGGGTCCCATTCTAAAAAGCCCTTAGTATCAATAGAAATATAGTCAAATTCATCAAAGTCATGGTAGACATATGGTTTCATTCTCTTTCTCATCTTCTTCATATCGACTGGGTCTAATAGGAGATTAGATGAGCTAACAAACTCATTACCATACTGTTTATTAAATGCTTCTATCGAACCTAGATTAGCTAGCTCTCTTTCATACCATGCGTCGTCTCTATCCGGATGTTGCCACCAATCAATTCTAGTAGCTTTATATTCATTATCACCACGCTCAGCTGCGGCATAGATTTGATAAAACTTATTAAATCCATTTGGTGTAGATGTAATTGTAATTCTTGAGACTTTTGATGAGGATAATGTAGGATAAACGTTCTCATAAAAAGAATCTGCAATTGATGGATGGACGTGGGCAAACTCATCTAGATATAGATTATGAATTGTAAAACCAATACCTGATTTTGCTGTAGTTGATTGTCCTATTAGTCGACAACCATTATCACATCGCACATTCATCACATCATATTTAATAATACCAGGCTTCATAAAGAACGGTAAGTTCTCAATTACTGTTTTGGCCTTATCAATAATTTCTTTTGTTGAATCAGATTTATTGGCAAGTAACAGAGTATTCTTATCCATGTTGAAAGTTAAATACCAAGCATTAAAGATAGATGCCGTTACTGTTTTACCCATCTGACGAGATGCCAATACGATATTGAATCTATCATGCTGGAAATCTCTTAGCATTTGCTTTTGATAATCCCTTAATTTTACTTGTTGAATACCTTCATCCGTCATTACTACTGCATATCTCTCTGCAAAATAGACAATGTCTGCGGCGCATCTAGCTAGCTCTTGTATTTCATCATCGGTATATTCAAATACGATATTACCCTTCTTTAGAAATTGTCTACCCTCGTAGAACGGTAACTTAATCTTAGGACGATAACCCTGGTCCATAGCCACTAACAGATCATCGATCTGCCTGGTCGACCAAACAATTCTTTCAGAGGCTGCCTGCGGCCCTTCCTCCTTGGGAATCCATTTATTATCTCCTATTCCGTCTGACATTTTATTCTTCTGTTGGTTCTATGTCCTCAATATCCTCTTCATTAGCACCATGAATACCTGCTTGAATTGCAGCCATTAAGTCTTTTGTGCCTCTTTGGATATTTTTATTGCCGGTGTCTCCACCTGCACCTTCAATCTCTGATTGATTTGCTCGTTGTTGATAGATCTCAATATCTCTAGCAATTCTTTTAGTACCCTCTTCTGCCGCCATTAAATACATGGTCTGAGATTTAATAATATCTAACATTGATTTCTGTAGAGTTGCTAATACCTCAAACATTCTAGGTGCTAATTCACCAGAGTCAATAGTTTCTAATAGAGTCGTTAGGGCTTTTTCACCTGCCTGTAATTGATAGATTAATGATGACATTGTCATCTCATCCATCTGTTTTTTAGCAGCAATATATTCATCTTTTTCAATAATATCTGCATCGAGATAAAATTTCATTAAAGATGTAATAGTCTTTTGTGCCTTTTTAGTTGCACCGGCTTTTAGCTCTGTGTAATTAACCAGAGGCGCCATGGCAGTAGGCTTTGCTTGAATAGGCAGATCTTTAGGATCGTTTTCAACATCAAGGGGAGAGTCTCCAATTAAGTCATCTAATTCTTTCCTAATATCGTCTGCCTGCTCTGCTATTGTCTTTTTCTTTTCACTCATAATATGATATTATATGATATATATCTAGATAATACTTGTAACAAATTTAGTCAATTTTTGTTACCTGCTTTGATTATACTTTCTTAATTGAATAGAGGGGATTGCATTATCAATAATATGTGTTAATCTATTATCTCTAACAATATATTGTTGTAAAATATTCTTATGTTGATCTTTACCGATTACTTTAGTAAAGAGTCTAATGTTAGTTATTGCTAATTTACCTGGCATTAGTGACCATTTCTTTGACGTTACCCAACCGATTGCAGAATTAAGATCTGTAGTCTGATCCATTACTTCTACTAAAGTATCTGCAATTGACATTTGAGTTAGAGTATTGCTTTGAGAATTAAGCTTATATACATAGGCTCCGGTATTTGTATAAGAATTGTTAAGGTTATATACTAGACCATACCAGCTGCCATTATCAAGCGTGCTTGCAAAAGGATATTCAAATACTTCTCCGTTAATATACGCTTTAATTGCAGTCTGATTCAGTGTTAGCTTTAGGCCTTTTTCACCTTGAAGCCCGTCAAAAATAGTTTGCTCCGCGGTAGCCGATGTTAAGTTAGGTTTAAACCATGCTGAGAATGCTAGATTATCAGTAACCTGTAGTTGTGAGTGTTTATTGTATACTAGACATTCAATACCTAAATCTTTTACTGATTCTAAATCATAATGATTTTTACTAACAATAGTCCATTTATTTCTAATCTCTTTATCTGAAATAAGAAGGCTATTATGAATACGATCTCTAATACCATCTCCTACTTCAGAGAATACCGTTTGATATTGCTCTGGTTTAGTAGATTGTGCATATTCGTCTTTTTGCTCTTCTCCAAATACTTCTTCAATACCAGTAAATAACTGATCCATTTCTTGGTCAATTGCCTGGCCAGTTGCATCGTCACCAACAATGCTAGAAGTTCTCTCTTCGTATTTTTTCAACATGACTCTCCAATAGGTCATATTCTGATTAAATTCATCTGCAAAACTAACCGAGCTTATTTCATACATTCTATTCATTCTAGGAATATACATATAGTCTCTTGGTCTTGGGTGAATTCCACTTCCAAAGGCCTGTTCCATCTGACCCTTTGTAATATGAATTTCAAAGTCTTCAAATCCCATTCCGAAAATATCATACTGAAATTCTCTAGTAGGCATTTCATTATCTGGAACTAATACTTTTAATTCACCTTGCTCTTTTACATTATAGAGGGAATATTCCATTAAGACTACATCCCTAGTTCTTTGATCTGGTTCAACTCTAAAGTATTTTACAGGATGGCCCCACATATTAGAAGATAATTCACTGATCTCTTCATAGATTGCAGTGGGTTTACTTAGGCTATATGGGTCATAAACAGGGTCCGAACAATCTACTACAATATTAGCACATCCAGCAACGTAGGGATCGTCACAATCGCCACATAGCTGTGGACATGATTCTATAGTCCCTGCTTCTGTTTCCAATTCAAATGTAATACTTAATAGACTTAAACTATGTAAAGAAGATAGTCTATAGACTTCTAGTTTTACGTCAATCCATAATGGTTTTGAGGGGTCAAATTCAATGCCCATTAAATCTCTTGGGCCAATGTTAGTCGTAAGAGGTCTTAATTCTGACATTTGCCCTCCATCTGAACTTACACTATTTTGTGACCATCTAAAATCATATGAAAATAAATTATCATTATTAGGGTGTTCGTACCATTTAGCAGCATCCGCTGAAAAAGCAGCAGGATCGGTTGTAGTTATCTCGTTACCATCAATAGTGGCTACCGTAAAGACTTGAGAGCCTACGATAAAGTTATTGCCGGGTGTTAGTCTAAAATTAGTACTAGTGCCTGTAATTATATTAGAGCCCTGTGTTAATTGTAATGTACCAACAGAATATGGCGAATTAAGTCCCACTAGAATATTCCATCCAGAAACCTTTTTTATGTTACTGTATGGTTCTTGTAATTTAGCGAAGAAGTAATCTCCGATTGCATCTGCTGTAAAATTTGTTACCGCCATATTGAAAGAGTCTTAACTCTACTATTTTTATTATATATCTGACTCCCAGTCGGTGATTAAAAGTATTTCAGGGTTATCATTTTCATAGCCTTCTAAATGCTTTAAGAACATGTTCATTACACCAACAACTTCAGCAGTATTATTCTCTGCTTGATATAGGTCTAATGCGTTTAAAAATTCAGCTAGTTTAAAGACTTTAAATTTATCAGCAGCATCTAATAGACCTGCTTTAATTAAAACTGTATTAGCTAGATTTAATTCTCTAGGGCTAAATAGATCAAACATACGTACACTGCCTCTTACTGTTTTAATACTGTATTTAATGGTTTTTACTTGATCTACTTTTACAATTCTACTATAGCTAGAATTCTTATTTATATTAATTCTAATATATCTAAGGTTTTTCATTGATTCTAGAATCTGCCAAATAAAATATACTGAAGTAGCCTCTTTGTGAATATTAACTTCGCCTACTGTTTGAAATCTAGCAATATCCTGTTTAAATGCGTAGTTTAAATATTCAGACATGCGATCTCTACCAACCAACATACTACCGCTACCAGTAGGTCTAGCTGCAGCGTCTCTATTGATTATTCCCCATAGCTTTGCATCAATTGAATTGTATTTGTAAAGCATGATATCGATAACCTCTGTGAAATAATCATTTTCTATAGACATCTATCTGTTGTTCTATTTTTTGTAAATCAGCGTAAAAGCTTTCTTTTGCAAATTGCTTTAACTCTGTAATTTCTCTTTGACCTATTTGGTTTTTATCCATATAGATTTGCAAAGCTCTTTCACTTGGATTATATTTATCTACTATATTTTTCTTAGACTTTTTAGTCTTTGTGTAAAACCAGCCGGGTACTGATTTAAACCTAGCAGCTACCATGGACCAGCTGTCTATAACATGGCCACCGTTGATGCCATTTATATTAAATAACTGTGCGTTACTAGGGTATTTAATAGACATAAAGCGATTAACCATAAAATGGTGTCGCTTTTTATTATATTGTTTTATATTCTTGTAAAGTGCCGGCTTTGTGAACATTATTTTCACAAAGTCAAATAGCTTTGTTTCGTCTAGCATACTTGTTATATGTTAAAAGGTGCTAAAGTTTACTTGCACCATTCATTAATGGTTGTATACACCATTCATTAAATGCCTTTGCATAGGCGTCTTCGTAATTATCGCCAGTTTCTAAAAATTTGTTAGCTGATTTTTGCACTTCGGCTTTTAATCCATAAGCGTTAGCTTCTGCTAAAACCTCTTCTATATAAATGTGCTGATCTAGTGTCATCTTCATTAAAATAGTTTTTTAGTGATGTCTTTTGTAGTCGTAGGTTTTGTCTTTTTACCTACTAGTTTCATTGGAGATCCTTTGGGCTCTTCTGGAACATCCATGCCTGCAAATGGGTCTGGTGCAAAGTTAGCCTTCTTAGCCCCTTCTAACCAATCAGTACCTTCTAAGATTCTATCCATTTCCATGATAGACTCTTTGGACTCAATGGCACCTTCCCAGTCTTTTTCAATAGCAGCATAAATAGCTTTAAGAATTGGATCTGGAATGGTCTTATTGTGTAATAACATTAGAGCTATATTTGTGGTAAGTACGGTCTTAATCAGATTTGTAGAACTGTGGCCAACCACTCTATAGATAATATCGGATAAAACATCTTTAGCCTCTGTTGAGAATAACAACTCTACTGTAAAGTCTTTATATTCTTTAATGAATTGTTTCCAAATAACATCTGCAGTCTTATCAGTAATAGAATAGTTTCTAAGTTTACCATTCTTCATTTCTTTCTGCCATGTTACAACTGATTGGATATTATCTGATTTGTCACCAACAAGTATTTTTTTAAAGATAAATTCATCACAGTCAACCTCTTCGATTTTAACCTTGTTAGCATTAACCCAATCCATAATATCGTTTTGATAATTATCGCGTTGTAATGCACTGCCTCCCATATTAAATAACATATCATCATTTGATAGATTTGCTGAGGCTGAGGTTTCCATATCTTTTTCGAAACCTTTATATGCATATAGCGTTTTCTTAGTATTATAGTACCAGACAGTATGCGCGTCGTTAGTTGTAGAGTAGTTTACTAACTGGATTAAGTCTCTATCACCAGTCCATACAATACATGATTTGCCTCTGGCATTTAGAGCAACAGACCATCCGAAGATAACATCATCTGCTTCTGCTCCTTGAATCTGATGTACAGTTACACCTTTACTAGCTACAATTTTTTGAAACTCTTCATAGACTGCATAGACCGATGGCCAATCTACAGTTTGATTTTGTTTTCTTGTACCTTTGTAATCTGATGCAGGAAATAAGTCCTTACGCCATGATTTAGAATCTACTGCCAAGACTACATCATCCACGAACATTTTAAGTTTGCGCATTTCTGATGCAAAGTCAATAGACAGCTTACGCATAAACTGTGCACGTTGCTTATCATCGGCAAGTAGTTTGCCTTGTTTTGGTTTTGGTAATACAAATAGTCTACTGAAGACAAAGTAGTTACCGTCGATTAATAATGTATGTTTTCCCACTTTCATATCTTTTGATTTATGCTTCCTATACAAATATACGAAAAATATCTGACATAGAAAAATTATTTAACACTTTTTTAGCCTTTAATTATTCCTTGTATCTCATAAACACAACTTAACATTGTGATTACAGGATCTATTACATGAACTCTCTGCTGTTGGTGTTTAGCTACAGAAATAATGATCTGCGGGATGTGCTTGACCGATTGCAATCGTTCTTGTTGTATATATTCTACAAACTCTTCACCTAATGATTGTAAAATATCATCTACTCTATTAGAATAATTACTAACTAAAAGTTGATAATTTTTAGCTGGATCTGTTTCGTTAAAGATTAATTCAAATACGTCTTTATAGACTGAGTTAAATCTCTTTACATCTCCAACTGTAATGTTATTTGTACCTTGAGTTTTAAACCCTTGTAGTTTGTTAAGCGTAGATCTAAGATCTGGGAAGTTACGCCTAACAAATTCTACTAGAGCATCTTTCTCAATTGTCATTTCTTCCTGTTTGCAAATATCATATACTCTGCGAATATATTTCTTTGTCAACTCAGTTTCCTCTTCTTTATCAAAGTCAAAGTTAATGACTTCAAATCTTGAGAGTATTGGGTCTGGCAACTTATTAATATAATTACAAGTTGCGATAAATCTTGAATTGGATGCAAATGTTTCCATTGTAGCACGAAGTGCTTTAAAAAACTGATCCGATACACCGTCAACCTCATCGAGGATAACTACTTTAAATGAGCCTGGTGTGTCCATAATTGAAACAGTAGAACAAAAATCTGTGATTCTAGTTCTAATCACATCCACAGATGTATCTGTGGACGCGTTGATGTACAAATAAGGCAGTTCAAACTGATTTACAATGGCTTTTGCAGTAGAGGTCTTACCTGTCCCAGGTGAGCCCGCAAGTAGCATATTCTGGACTAGTCCATCTTTAAACTTATTCATAACTGCATCAGGCAGTATAAGTTCTTCTAAATTTTTTGGCCGATACTTTTCGGTAAAGAGTTGGTTTATTGATTGCATACAACTTTGTTTAGTTATTATAGTACCAGATGGTTAAAATGTTTCATAGATAAATATACTATATGAGTATACGAATTGAGAAGACAGGTGGCCCTTGGCCAGCAAACCGATATGGTATTATTCTAAAGTACTTACCGAGATTCTTAAGAAAGTTTCTAATAACCTATAGGAATCTTGCTAAATGGCAGGATGATGACCAGTTTATGGAATGTGTTTTAAAAATGCAAAAACCTAACTCAAGAACTAATACTAAAATTTACTGGGACTTGGTAAACGATAGAGCCATAGATGAAAAGGGATTAGAACGTTCCTATAATACACTTGATTGGTATTGTGCTATTTCGCTTAAACCTATTAAGGCTAAGTTTATGAATTTTGATCTTAAGAATTTCATTCACCCAGAATATTATGACGTATTAGAGGCTCCAATGGTAGATAGTCGTATACTTAAATCATCAGTTGACTTTCGTAAAAAATGTAAAAAACTCCTGCTCGCGGAACGAGAGGAGTTTCTTAGACTTGCTAAAAAGAACGCTAAACGTTCTCTTTAATTTTATTACATTAAGGCTTTAAATCTATCAGCAACAGACATACCTTCATAAAGTTTAACCTTCTTAGGTAATTCTTCTTTTGCTTCTTCAACAAATTCTTTAGCATTTTCTTTATCATCCTTAGAAACATCTTCTACTGGATATTCTTCGTCGCCTACTTTAAATGTTTTTTCGCCTTTTGCAATTGCTTCTGCTCTTGCAGCACCGAATTCATTTCCTTCTTCAATTTCAACTGCTTCAGATTCTTTAACACCAAACCAATCAGCAGCAGCAGCTTTTAATTCGTCATAAGTATATTTACCCGTTAACGCGTCATCTAAAATAGTTCCTCCTTTTCCAGTACCATACATTGATACGTGATCAAACCCGATCCAGTTACCTCCACCGTATTGGTGTTTTTTGTTAAAACCTAAATCTAAAGATAAAGTCTTAGAAAGAGATTGTCTTCCTAAAAATTGGTCATTGTAACCTAATTTTCCTGCTTTAATGTAACCAGATGCGTTTACAGCTTCGGTAATATCTGTACCATCAACAGTAGCAGCAGATTGGTTATCATTTTGTTTAGCATAGATTACTTCTTCTTCAGTATCTGCGCCTTCTGCATCTTTACCTTTGAATTTCTTAATATCAGTCCATTTTGGCTTAGTAGTTGGCTCACCACCTTCTTCAGCTGGTGGTACATCAATCTTATCGTTATCAATTTGTTCTTGAGTAACTTTAGTATACTCATCTTTTGCATCACCCAGTGACTCTGTTGCTACATCTTCAGCAGATTTAGTTTGATCGTCATTACCTCCATTATCTAATAATCTTTTAGCCTCTTCGTGTTGAGCAATTTTTTCATCAAATTTTGCAGTATCATCACCTTTATCAGCAGCTTCCGCTTTTTTAGCAGTCTCGTGTGCAATTTTAGCATCTAATAATTTAATTTTAGCTGCTTTTATTTTTGCAGCATCTTCAGATAATTTTTCCGTTTCCAGCTCATCGTCTGCTTCACCTACTGCTGCCTTAGCAGCTTCTGTTGCTTTTTCAAGATCTGACTTAGACTCACCAGCTGCATCTAATACGGCTTTAAAGTCTGCTAACATTTCTTTAACATCATCCTTTAATCCATTTGCAATTTCTTCACCTTCAGCTTCGTCATCTGCAACTTTACCAGTTACAAAGACAGATCCAGTAACTTTATTTTTGGCATCGTTAAACGCTGTTTTTAATTTTTTAATTTCTAACTTAGCTGCGTCATCATAATCCTCTGGTTTTTGACTTTGTAGCGCGTTTCTTAATACATTACCAGTCTTATAGAATGTCAATATTTTTTCATTAGCTTCTTGCTCTTCCGCAGATCCTTTTTGTGCTCTTGCTTCAGCCTCAGCCTCAGCAGCTTTAAGATCGTCTTCTTTTTGCTTAAGTGCAGCAGCATCTTCTGCTTTCATATCAGCCATTTGCTTTTTCATCCTTTCTTGTGCTTTCTTAATTGCTTCAGGATTGTCTGCATCCATAAATTCAAGTTCAGCTTCAGATTTAGCTTCAATGTGGTCATTATCCATTTGATTTTGCTTATTAGTCTTAATAAGGCTCCATCTTTTTTGGATTAATTCGGCTTCTATTTTATTGTCAGCTTCAAATT
>OZ024793.1:0-24895 GCA_964017065.1 Haliclona indistincta
GCACGGGTAGCTCAATAGGCAGAGCGAGACATTGAAAATGTCTAGGTTTGTTGATTCGATTTCAACTTCGGGCATTTCTTTTGATTGTGGGGAGATTCAAAGGCAGGCGGCACTTTTAATACATGCTAGGGCTTAGGTCCGACGGGTGAGTAATGTTTTGGAACGATTCGCTTTCTGAGATTCGGCCAAACTCGTATTAGATTGATGGTGGCTAGTTGGGGCTACCATGTCGGGGATGCGTAGTCTAAGAGGCCACTATTCCAGTTATGGGAGATTCTTTTGAAGCAGCAGTAGGGGATTTTGTGCAATGTATCGGGAGTACGACACAGGGATGTCGCATTAAGGTTGTCTAATTACGTGCCAGCAGACGCGGTTATACGTGAAGCCTGTGTTTTTCTATTAAGGCGTAAAGTGTGCTAAGGTTCTTTAGCCCTTGTTTCAAGTCAAAGCAATTCTAATTTATTGTGTAGGGGTTAAATCTTTAGATACAATAAGGAAGCTCGAAGGCTAAGGCAGGTTGCTAGGTTGGGGCTCTTCTGTAGCACGAAGGTGAGAGTAGCCAACAGGATTGGATACCCTGGTAGTTCTCACGGTAAACTATGGGGTTTTAGAGGGAGGCCGTCAGTTAAAACTATGGAACCCCCCGCCTGAAGAGTACTGTCGCAAGATTAAAATTCAAAAAATTTGGCGGTTCATTAATCCTATCAGAGGAGCGTGTGGCTTTATTCGATGCTCCGCGAATAACCTTACCGGGGCTAGGAGATCTTTGTATCTTTCTGGTATTGCATGGCCGTTGTCAGCTTGTGTCGTGAGGCTAACGAGCTAAGTCCTTATTTGCTATTGCGCTAGCTCGTTTGCATTTGTAGGACGACCGCTGGTCTATATGATCCTGATGTCTTGGGCTCTTCATGCGCTACATTGTTCTACGCAGAGAGTAGTTTTCTAATCTCAAAAGTAGTTTTCGGATTAGTCTTTGAAACTTTGGGCTATGAAGTCGGATTTGATAGTAATCGGAGAGTAGAGCGCCCCGGTGAATATGGCTCTGATGTTCGTACAAATCGCCCGTCGCTTCTTCTGAACTTTGTGGGTCTTTTGTATCGGCTTAGTTAAGAAGGAAAAGTCGTAACACAGTGAGAGTACCGGAAGGTGCTCTCGGATTAATTCACATATAATTTAGTCGGCAAAATTCGTGGTTTCCAACTACAGCAGGCAGGTTCAAGTCCTGCTATGTGAAGTATGTTAGCTATGGTTTTATTGTTTGGGTTGGGATTACTGGGCCTTATGCTTAATCGTAGGAGCTTTATTATTCTTCTTATGTGTTTAGAGTTAATGTTGTTAGGGGTTTCTTGTGGCTTTGTTTGGTTTTCTGAGGCCCTGGACTCCGCTCTCGGCTTAATGTTTACTCTTTTCGTCTTAACTGTTGCTGCAGGAGAGTCCGCTGTTGGCTTAGCCATTTTCGTTTCTTATTACCGTGTCCGAGGCTCTATCTCTGTTAAATCTTCTAATCTCCTTCGTGGTTAAGTTCTTGCATTTAAGATTTCGTGAGGCAGGTTCTCGATCGTTGGTTCTTTTCTACGAATCATAAGGATATCGGTATCCTTTATCTTTTGTTTGGGGGTGTCGCGGGGGTGCTTGGGACTTCTTTTAGTTTGCTTATTCGCTTGGAGTTATCCGCTCCGGGAAGCATGTTAGGGGACGACCATTTGTATAATGTTCTTGTCACAGCTCATGCTTTTGTTATGATCTTTTTCTTGGTTATGCCGGTTATGATCGGGGGTTTCGGTAATCTGCTGGTTCCTCTTTATATTGGGGCTCCGGATATGGCTTTTCCTCGTTTGAACAATATTAGTTTTTGGTTGCTTCCTCCGGCTCTTAGTTTATTGCTAGGGTCCGCTTTTGTTGAGCAAGGAGCTGGCACTGGTTGGACTGTTTATCCGCCCTTAGCCGGTTTGCAGGCCCATTCGGGGGGTTCGGTAGACATGGCTATATTTAGTTTACATCTTGCTGGGATTTCTTCAATTTTAGGGGCCATTAATTTCATCACCACTATTTTTAACATGAGAGCCCCCGGTATCCGGTTTGACCGCTTACCGCTTTTTGTTTGGTCTATTCTAGTTACTGTCTTTTTACTTTTGCTTTCTCTACCTGTGTTAGCTGGGGCGATCACTATGCTTTTGACTGACCGGAATTTTAATACAACCTTCTTTGATCCTGCCGGAGGCGGTGATCCTGTTTTATATCAGCATTTGTTTTGATTCTTCGGGCACCCAGAGGTTTATATTCTCATTCTACCGGGGTTTGGTATCGTATCTCAGATTTTGCCTAGTTTCTCTGGTAAGAAGCAGGTTTTTGGCTACTTAGGTATGGTTTATGCCATGGTTTCTATTGGCGTTTTGGGGTTTATTGTTTGGGCTCATCATATGTTTACTGTTGGGATGGACGTGGACACTCGTGCATATTTCACGGCGGCTACGATGATTATCGCTGTTCCTACTGGGATTAAAATCTTTAGTTGGGTAGCAACTATCTATGGTGGCGCTATACGATTGGATACGCCGATGCTTTGGGCAATCGGGTTTGTATTTCTATTTACGCTCGGGGGTTTGACAGGCGTAGTCTTGGCCAATAGTTCTTTGGATGTCGTATTACACGACACTTACTACGTTGTTGCTCATTTTCATTACGTCCTCTCTATGGGTGCTGTCTTCGCTATTTTTGGGGGCTTTTATTATTGATTTGAGAAGATCACGGGTTATCGTTATAATGAGGTATTCGGTAAAATTCACTTCTGGTTAATGTTTATCGGGGTCAATTTAACTTTTTTTCCTCAGCACTTCTTGGGTTTAGCTGGGCTACCTCGGCGTTATTCCGATTATCATGATAGTTTTGCTGCTTGGAACAAGATTAGTTCTGCGGGGGCTATTATTTCACTTGTTTCTGTTATTTGATTCTTGTTTCTAGTTTATTATTCGTATGTTGAGGGGTCGGGGTTGAGTCCCCGGAGGGCGGCTCATTACCAGTCTCTGGAGTGAGCTCAGCTATGTCCTCCAGCCCACCACACGTATGATGAGTTGCCTTTTGTTTGGGTTCGTTTAGGGAGGAAGGTTGCTTAGTGGCTAAAGCGGTTGTTTTGAAAACAACTATCGTTTTGTGGTTCGCGGGTTCGAGTCCCGCCCTTTCTTGTAATGTTGTCTGCAGTAGCTTAATGGAAAGTTTTTGTTTGTTAATCAAGCCGTTGTCAGTTCGAATCTGATCTGTAGATTGCTTGGGGCCGGGAGGGCTTTCGCTTGGGGAAGAAGCCCGCGATAGGGGCCCCGCTTACGGGGTTTAGGTATACGGAGGCCCCCGGCGGGGCATCAGTATACTCTCCCCCCTTTAGGGGAGGGGGTATCCTATATCTACTATAGGGATACCCTCTATCCGACCTTCGCGGACAATGCCGGAGGCATCAACACCCAGCTTACCTAAGAAGCTGGGTATTATGTTTATCGTGTTTTGGCTGATACTTCCTCCTGGGAGGAGTTGAGGAGGGGAGGGATCTCCTCTTGGGAGGAGAACGAGAGAGGAGGGGGGAGTTACCAGTACCGGGGGGTGAGCGGGCTTTCACCCCGGGAAGAAGCCCGCGATAGGGGCCCCGCTTATAAGCGGGGTTTCCCTCCCCTTTAGGGGAGGGGGTAGGGGCGGGGTATATCCTATATATACTATACCCTTATCGGGTATAGTATATATATATAGTATATATATATATTCTTATTGTATATACCTTCTTTAATAACCCAGCTTCTGTAAATAAGCTGGGTGTATACTGAGGCCCCCGGCGGGGCATCAGTATACTCTCCCCTCCCCTTTAGGGGAGGGGGTAGGGGCGGGGTATATCCTATATATACTATACCCTTATCGGGTATAGTATATATATATAGTATATATATATATTCTTATTGTATATACCTTCTTTAATAACCCAGCTTCTGTAAATAAGCTGGGTGTATACTGAGGCCCCCGGCGGGGCATCAGTATACTCTCCCCTCCCCTTTAGGGGAGGGGGTAGGGGTAGGGTAAATAATATATATAGTATATATCTGCTTTTATAACCCGGCTTCTATAAGAAGCTGGGTATTATATTTATCGTGTTTTGACTGTTCGTCTTATCGGGGCGGGTTTTAAACCCTTCGGTGCGGGTTCAACCCCCGCGATGGCTATAAGATGCTGCAAGTAATTCGTAGGAGACATTTTATTCTCTCTTTTATAAATGGGGTCTTTATTGATCTTCCCGCGGCGGTTAACTTAAGTTATTTATGAAATTTTGGTTCTTTGTTGGGGCTTTGTTTAGTTTTTCAGGTATTAACTGGGGTTTTTTTAGCTATGCACTATTGTCCGGACGAGAGCTTGGCTTTTTCTTCAGTTGTTCTGTTAACTCAGGAGAGCTTTGTTCTTCGGTTTTGGCATGCTAATGGTACTTCCATGTTCTTCCTTTGTGTTTATGTGCATATTGCTAAAGGTCTTTATTATGGGGGGTATGCTAAAGCACTTGTGTGGTACTTGGGTATTTTTTTATACGTAGTTATGATGGCGACGGCCTTTATTGGGTATGTTTTGCCTTGGGGACAAATGTCCTTTTGAGCAGCAACAGTTATCACTAATTTGTTATCGGCTATTCCATATATTGGGGAGGATGTCGTTATTTGAGTTTGAGGGGGGTTTAGTGTCTCTAATGCTACTCTTAATCGATTTTTTAGCTTACATTATCTTTTACCTTTCCTTTTGGTTTCATTAGCTATACTTCATATTTTGGCATTACACGCTAGCGGCTCTAATAATCCTCTTGGTGTTCGGTCAGATGTGGAGAAGATTCCTTTTCACCCTTATTATGTTTGGAAGGACGGTTTTGGTTTAGCTATTTTCTTTTCTCTTATGGTGGTTATTGTTTTTCTCTTCCCGTATTGGTTGGGGGATGCTGAGAATTTTAAGGAGGCTAATCCCTTGGTCACTCCTGTCCATATTCAGCCTGAGTGGTATTTGCTTTATGCTTATGCTATTCTTCGCTCTATTCCTAATAAAGTTGGGGGGGTCTGTGCTTTGGTCGCTAGTTTCTCTGTCTTATTTCTTGTCCCCCTTTTACAGTTAAGTCCGTTTCGCTCTTTAGTTTTTCGACCTTTAAGCCGAGTATTTTTTGTTTTGTTCCTTGGGGATTTCTTGCTCTTAACTTGGGTTGGAGGCCTGCCGGTTGAGGATCCCTATATTCTTCTTGGGCAATTCGCGTCTGTCTTTTATTTTGGCTACTTTTTGATTCTTAGCCCTCTTGTGGGCTTTTTTGAGGATCTTTGTGTTCACATAGCTCAGACGGTAGAGCACTTTCTTTGTAAGCAAGTTGGCACCAGTTCGATTCTTGTTGTGAGCTTTAGGAATTTTTATTCGTGGTAGAAATTTTAGGTGCTGCTAAGTTCGTTGGAGCCGGTGCTGCTACTATTGGGGCCGCCGGGAGTGGTGCTGGGATTGGGGCCGTTTTTGGCAATCTAATTATTGGGTATGCTAGAAACCCTTCTCTTAAGCAACAACTGTTTACTTATGCTATTCTCGGTTTTGCTTTGTCGGAAGTTATGGGTTTGTTTTGTCTAATGATGGCCTTTCTTATTCTTTTTGCTCTTTAGCTTTGAGGAGGTGGCCGAGCTAGGTAAGGCTGTAGTTTGCTAAATTATTCGGGGTTTCCTGGCATGGGTTCGAGTCCCATTCTCTTCAGTACGAGTTTTGATACAGGAAATATATCAATTAGGTAGATTGTTTGCTTTGGGGGCAGAAGGTTGGGGGTTCGAGTCTCCCTTTCTTGATTTCTTGATGCTGCAAACTTTGTATTATATTTCTTTTACTGCGGCTCTCTGTCTGTTTCTCTCTCATGGGAGTTCTTATGTCGGGTTGCGGCAGGTTGCTCTCGTTGGGTCTCTTTCTACTTTTCTTGTTAGCCTTCTTTTGGGGCCTTGTTTATTGGAAAGAGGTTTGTTTCTTTCGCCTCTTTATTTTTGGTTTGGAACTTCTGTTTTGTTTGGTCTGGACGGGGTTTCTTATTTGTTTATCTTACTTAGTGTTCTTCTTACCATTCTTTGTATCTTGATCAGCTGGCCTTCGGTTAAATTTTTAGTGCGGGAGTTTCTTTTGTGTCTTCTTGTTCTTCAGTTTTTACTTCTTATTCTCTTTACTGCTTTGGATTTGTTGGTCTTCTATTTGTTTTTTGAGGCTCTTCTTATTCCTATGGTTTTAATTATCGGGGTTTGGGGGCTTCGGGAGGAAAAGGTTAGGGCTGCCTACTATTTTTTCTTTTATACCTTTGGGGGCTCTGTTTGTTTGCTCCTTTCTATCTTGGCTATTCGGAGTTTCGCTGGAACTACGGATTATCTTACTTTGTCTGCTCTTAGTTTTCCGCTTTCGGTAGAGTATATTTGGTTCCTCGGGGTTTTTCTCGGTCTCGCGGTTAAAATACCGCTTTTTCCTTTCCATATTTGGTTACCGCAAGCTCATGTGGAAGCACCGACGGCAGGTTCCGTTATGTTGGCGGGAGTTCTTCTTAAGGTTGGAGGTTACGGGCTTCTGCGTTTTTCTTGGCCTTTGTTTCCTGTCGCTTCGGAGTATTTTACTCCGTTTATTATGGTGCTTAGTGTTTTGTCTATGGTCTACGCAGGCTTCGTTACTTGTCGTCAAACGGACCTTAAGCGAATTATTGCTTATTCTTCTGTTTCTCATATGGGGCTTGTTACTGCTAGTTTGTTTAGCCACAGTCTGACGGGGTTTTATGCGGCGGCTTTTCTAATGCTATCTCATGGCTTAACAAGTTCCACTCTTTTTATTCTTGTTGGTCTTCTGTACTCTCGGCACCAGACTCGCTTGATTACTAATTTCCGGGGCTTAGCTATTACTATGCCTCTTTTTTCCTTTTTCTTCTTTGTTTCTTTATTGGCTAATTGTTCTTTGCCGGGGACGGCTAACTTTATTGGGGAGTTTCTTTCTTTATATTGTGTCTTAGGTTATAGCTATTCCGTGGGGGTATTTTCCTTAGTTGGGGCCTTCCTCTCGGTTGTTTATTCGGTATACCTATTTAATCGGGTTTGTTTTGGATCTCCTTCAAGTGTTTTGACCTTTGGGAGGGATTTAACTAGGTTAGAGTTCTTGGTAGTTTGTCCTTTAGTCATTCTTAATTTTTTCTTGGGGATTTTTCCTTGAGTGGCTTTGGATTTTCTCTCTTTTTAGGTAATTGAAGCTTATCTGGTTAAGCGTCGGCTTGTGGTGCCGGACTTTGGGAGTTCAACTCTCCCCTTTTATCTAAGGGGTGCCGGGCTGGAGGTTGTAGTTTATTGGTAAAGCGGTAGGTTGTCATGCTACGGATGCGGGTTTGACTCCCGCCAATCTCTTTGTTTTAAACTAAACCCGCTATGGGGGGCAGGGTTTATATAATCTAGAGAGTCGACAGTCGTAGCCGGGCTTTTTTACATGAGCCGTTTCTCCTATAGGGAGAGGGAGTTTCATAGGATTGTTGAGTTATTATACCGCTAGCAAGCTTGTCTTAAGGGGATTTAAGCTTATAGGTAGGGGTTAAACTTCACCCGGGTTTCAATAAACCCTAGTTTCCATAGGGAGCTTAGTTTCATTATGGATTTAAGAAGCCTCTTGGATGGCGAGTTTCGGGGAATTTGATTTTGTTAATTTTGGGAAAAGTTTGATATGGAAATTCCTATGAATTTATACCCTATTTGGGGCTTTCATAGGTACCCCCCTTTGCTCAAAAGTTGTCCTATTGTTTTTGATATGGAATTTAGCGTAAATCGCTATTTTAGTCATTGAAGTAATATTTATGATAACTAGGAGAGGTATTATATTTGTGGTAGGCTCACCGGTAGGAGGTTAAGCTTTTATAAGAAGGTAAAGCCCCATCTGGGGTTTAATAGACACCGCTGCGGATTATAGATAAAAGGGTTTGGTAACCCGCGGGTGTGTTTGTAGCTAAGGGGGCCGCGTCAGGGATTCGTAGAGGCCTATTTGGTATAACCTGCGGTGCTTTTAAAGTATGTTTAACGGGTGTTGGGGGTTTTTAGGTGTTCCGCTCAAATCCGTATCATTTTGGTGAAATTTATTAACTTTAGGGGTATTTCCTAGGAGTTTCTTATGAGGGGCTGGTTTTTTTTTAGTGTACGCTTAAAATCCATATATATTATATATACCCCCTTTAATAACCCAGCTTCTTAGGGAAGCCGGGTGTTGATGCCTCCGGCATTGTCCGCGAAGGTCGGATAGTAGTTTGTAAAACTTCTCATCCCTGTTTAATGAAGGCCAGTCGTATAATGAGAGTATGTCTCTCTTCGGAAGAGGCGGGAGAGGTTTGATTCCTCTTTGGCTTTGTCTGTTTTAAACTAAACCCGCTATGGGGGGCAGGGTTTATATAATCTAGAGAGTCGACAGTCGTAGCCGGGCTTTTTTACATGAGCCGTTTCTCCTATAGGGAGAGGGAGTTTCATAGGATTGTTGAGTTATTATACCGCTAGCAAGCTTGTCTTAAGGGGATTTAAGCTTATAGGTAGGGGTTAAACTTCACCCGGGTTTCAATAAACCCTAGTTTCCATAGGGAGCTTAGTTTCATTATGGATTTAAGAAGCCTCTTGGATGGCGAGTTTCGGGGAATTTGATTTTGTTAATTTTGGGAAAAGTTTGATATGGAAATTCCTATGAATTTATACCCTATTTGGGGCTTTCATAGGTACCCCCCTTTGCTCAAAAGTTGTCCTATTGTTTTTGATATGGAATTTAGCGTAAATCGCTATTTTAGTCATTGAAGTAATATTTATGATAACTAGGAGAGGTATTATATTTGTGGTAGGCTCACCGGTAGGAGGTTAAGCTTTTATAAGAAGGTAAAGCCCCATCTGGGGTTTAATAGACACCGCTGCGGATTATAGATAAAAGGGTTTGGTAACCCGCGGGTGTGTTTGTAGCTAAGGGGGCCGCGTCAGGGATTCGTAGAGGCCTATTTGGTATAACCTGCGGTGCTTTTAAAGTATGTTTAACGGGTGTTGGGGGTTTTTAGGTGTTCCGCTCAAATCCGTATCATTTTGGTGAAATTTATTAACTTTAGGGGTATTTCCTAGGAGTTTCTTATGAGGGGCTGGTTTTTTTTTAGTGTACGCTTAAAATCCATATATATTATATATACCCCCTTTAATAACCCAGCTTCTTAGGGAAGCCGGGTGTTGATGCCTCCGGCATTGTCCGCGAAGGTCGGATAGTAGTTTGTAAAACTTCTCATCCCTGTTTAATGAAGGCCAGTCGTATAATGAGAGTATGTCTCTCTTCGGAAGAGGCGGGAGAGGTTTGATTCCTCTTTGGCTTTGTCTGTTTTAAACTAAACCCGCTATGGGGGGCAGGGTTTATATAATCTAGAGAGTCGACAGTCGTAGCCGGGCTTTTTTACATGAGCCGTTTCTCCTATAGGGAGAGGGAGTTTCATAGGATTGTTGAGTTATTATACCGCTAGCAAGCTTGTCTTAAGGGGATTTAAGCTTATAGGTAGGGGTTAAACTTCACCCGGGTTTCAATAAACCCTAGTTTCCATAGGGAGCTTAGTTTCATTATGGATTTAAGAAGCCTCTTGGATGGCGAGTTTCGGGGAATTTGATTTTGTTAATTTTGGGAAAAGTTTGATATGGAAATTCCTATGAATTTATACCCTATTTGGGGCTTTCATAGGTACCCCCCTTTGCTCAAAAGTTGTCCTATTGTTTTTGATATGGAATTTAGCGTAAATCGCTATTTTAGTCATTGAAGTAATATTTATGATAACTAGGAGAGGTATTATATTTGTGGTAGGCTCACCGGTAGGAGGTTAAGCTTTTATAAGAAGGTAAAGCCCCATCTGGGGTTTAATAGACACCGCTGCGGATTATAGATAAAAGGGTTTGGTAACCCGCGGGTGTGTTTGTAGCTAAGGGGGCCGCGTCAGGGATTCGTAGAGGCCTATTTGGTATAACCTGCGGTGCTTTTAAAGTATGTTTAACGGGTGTTGGGGGTTTTTAGGTGTTCCGCTCAAATCCGTATCATTTTGGTGAAATTTATTAACTTTAGGGGTATTTCCTAGGAGTTTCTTATGAGGGGCTGGTTTTTTTTTAGTGTACGCTTAAAATCCATATATATTATATATACCCCCTTTAATAACCCAGCTTCTTAGGGAAGCCGGGTGTTGATGCCTCCGGCATTGTCCGCGAAGGTCGGATAGTAGTTTGTAAAACTTCTCATCCCTGTTTAATGAAGGCCAGTCGTATAATGAGAGTATGTCTCTCTTCGGAAGAGGCGGGAGAGGTTTGATTCCTCTTTGGCTTTGTCTGTTTTAAACTAAACCCGCTATGGGGGGCAGGGTTTATATAATCTAGAGAGTCGACAGTCGTAGCCGGGCTTTTTTACATGAGCCGTTTCTCCTATAGGGAGAGGGAGTTTCATAGGATTGTTGAGTTATTATACCGCTAGCAAGCTTGTCTTAAGGGGATTTAAGCTTATAGGTAGGGGTTAAACTTCACCCGGGTTTCAATAAACCCTAGTTTCCATAGGGAGCTTAGTTTCATTATGGATTTAAGAAGCCTCTTGGATGGCGAGTTTCGGGGAATTTGATTTTGTTAATTTTGGGAAAAGTTTGATATGGAAATTCCTATGAATTTATACCCTATTTGGGGCTTTCATAGGTACCCCCCTTTGCTCAAAAGTTGTCCTATTGTTTTTGATATGGAATTTAGCGTAAATCGCTATTTTAGTCATTGAAGTAATATTTATGATAACTAGGAGAGGTATTATATTTGTGGTAGGCTCACCGGTAGGAGGTTAAGCTTTTATAAGAAGGTAAAGCCCCATCTGGGGTTTAATAGACACCGCTGCGGATTATAGATAAAAGGGTTTGGTAACCCGCGGGTGTGTTTGTAGCTAAGGGGGCCGCGTCAGGGATTCGTAGAGGCCTATTTGGTATAACCTGCGGTGCTTTTAAAGTATGTTTAACGGGTGTTGGGGGTTTTTAGGTGTTCCGCTCAAATCCGTATCATTTTGGTGAAATTTATTAACTTTAGGGGTATTTCCTAGGAGTTTCTTATGAGGGGCTGGTTTTTTTTTAGTGTACGCTTAAAATCCATATATATTATATATACCCCCTTTAATAACCCAGCTTCTTAGGGAAGCCGGGTGTTGATGCCTCCGGCATTGTCCGCGAAGGTCGGATAGTAGTTTGTAAAACTTCTCATCCCTGTTTAATGAAGGCCAGTCGTATAATGAGAGTATGTCTCTCTTCGGAAGAGGCGGGAGAGGTTTGATTCCTCTTTGGCTTTGTCTGTTTTAAACTAAACCCGCTATGGGGGGCAGGGTTTATATAATCTAGAGAGTCGACAGTCGTAGCCGGGCTTTTTTACATGAGCCGTTTCTCCTATAGGGAGAGGGAGTTTCATAGGATTGTTGAGTTATTATACCGCTAGCAAGCTTGTCTTAAGGGGATTTAAGCTTATAGGTAGGGGTTAAACTTCACCCGGGTTTCAATAAACCCTAGTTTCCATAGGGAGCTTAGTTTCATTATGGATTTAAGAAGCCTCTTGGATGGCGAGTTTCGGGGAATTTGATTTTGTTAATTTTGGGAAAAGTTTGATATGGAAATTCCTATGAATTTATACCCTATTTGGGGCTTTCATAGGTACCCCCCTTTGCTCAAAAGTTGTCCTATTGTTTTTGATATGGAATTTAGCGTAAATCGCTATTTTAGTCATTGAAGTAATATTTATGATAACTAGGAGAGGTATTATATTTGTGGTAGGCTCACCGGTAGGAGGTTAAGCTTTTATAAGAAGGTAAAGCCCCATCTGGGGTTTAATAGACACCGCTGCGGATTATAGATAAAAGGGTTTGGTAACCCGCGGGTGTGTTTGTAGCTAAGGGGGCCGCGTCAGGGATTCGTAGAGGCCTATTTGGTATAACCTGCGGTGCTTTTAAAGTATGTTTAACGGGTGTTGGGGGTTTTTAGGTGTTCCGCTCAAATCCGTATCATTTTGGTGAAATTTATTAACTTTAGGGGTATTTCCTAGGAGTTTCTTATGAGGGGCTGGTTTTTTTTTAGTGTACGCTTAAAATCCATATGATTTTGGTAAAAATGTGTTAAATTTTGAAAAAATTCATAGTAATTTTCATATAAAATTCGCTTTTTTTTTGATAAAATTTACACCCCCCCGGGGGGGGGGGGAACCCCTCCAGGGGGGGTGTAGAGGGGGGACCTCCCCCCTATATCCCCCCTCCTATATATATGCCCCGGAGGGGCATGTATATAGGAGGGGGGATATAATATCTATATATATATATATATACCCCCTCCCTCTGGGAGGGGGTATATACCTATAGTATATACCTTATTATATATACCCCCTCCCTCTGGGAGGGGGTATATTATTGTATACCGACTCCCGGAGGGAGTCGGTATACTTCCCCCTCCCCTTGGGGAGGGGGGTAGGGGGTGGGGTATATATATTATATATACCCCCTCCCTCTGGGAGGGGGTATATACCTATAGTATATACCTTATTATATATACCCCCTCCCTCTGGGAGGGGGTATATTATTGTATACCGACTCCCGGAGGGAGTCGGTATACTTCCCCCTCCCCTTGGGGAGGGGGGTAGGGGGTGGGGTATATATATTATATATACCCCCTCCCTCTGGGAGGGGGTATATACCTATAGTATATACCTTATTATATATACCCCCTCCCTCTGGGAGGGGGTATATTATTGTATACCGACTCCCGGAGGGAGTCGGTATACTTCCCCCTCCCCTTGGGGAGGGGGGTAGGGGGTGGGGTATATATATTATATATACCCCCTTTAATAACCCAGCTTCTTAGGGAAGCCGGGTGTTGATGCCTCCGGCATTGTCCGCGAAGGTCGGATAGTAGTTTGTAAAACTTCTCATCCCTGTTTAATGAAGGCCAGTCGTATAATGAGAGTATGTCTCTCTTCGGAAGAGGCGGGAGAGGTTTGATTCCTCTTTGGCTTTGTCTGTTTTAAACTAAACCCGCTATGGGGGGCAGGGTTTATATAATCTAGAGAGTCGACAGTCGTAGCCGGGCTTTTTTACATGAGCCGTTTCTCCTATAGGGAGAGGGAGTTTCATAGGATTGTTGAGTTATTATACCGCTAGCAAGCTTGTCTTAAGGGGATTTAAGCTTATAGGTAGGGGTTAAACTTCACCCGGGTTTCAATAAACCCTAGTTTCCATAGGGAGCTTAGTTTCATTATGGATTTAAGAAGCCTCTTGGATGGCGAGTTTCGGGGAATTTGATTTTGTTAATTTTGGGAAAAGTTTGATATGGAAATTCCTATGAATTTATACCCTATTTGGGGCTTTCATAGGTACCCCCCTTTGCTCAAAAGTTGTCCTATTGTTTTTGATATGGAATTTAGCGTAAATCGCTATTTTAGTCATTGAAGTAATATTTATGATAACTAGGAGAGGTATTATATTTGTGGTAGGCTCACCGGTAGGAGGTTAAGCTTTTATAAGAAGGTAAAGCCCCATCTGGGGTTTAATAGACACCGCTGCGGATTATAGATAAAAGGGTTTGGTAACCCGCGGGTGTGTTTGTAGCTAAGGGGGCCGCGTCAGGGATTCGTAGAGGCCTATTTGGTATAACCTGCGGTGCTTTTAAAGTATGTTTAACGGGTGTTGGGGGTTTTTAGGTGTTCCGCTCAAATCCGTATCATTTTGGTGAAATTTATTAACTTTAGGGGTATTTCCTAGGAGTTTCTTATGAGGGGCTGGTTTTTTTTTAGTGTACGCTTAAAATCCATATGATTTTGGTAAAAATGTGTTAAATTTTGAAAAAATTCATAGTAATTTTCATATAAAATTCGTTTTTTTTGATGAATTTGTCAATTTCTCCTAGTGAAGGGGTATTGTCCGCGAAGGTGGGGTAGGGGATACTCCTATATTAGATACCGCCTAAGGCCGGGCAGGAGTTTGCAAAACTTCGCTTGTGGGTTCGATTCCCTCCGGTGTCTTCTGTGGTCTCTTTCTTTAAAGTCTTTGTTATTCTTGTTCCTTTATTAGTTGCGGTCGCTTTCGTTACCTTGGGGGAGCGTAAGGCTCTTGGGCCAATTCAGGGGCGGGTTGGGCCGAACCTGGTTGGGGCTTGGGGGTTGCTTCAACCTTTAGCGGATGGCTTGAAGCTATTTGGTAAGGAAGCTTTATTTCCTCTTCATATAAATTTCTATCTCTTCTTGGTATCTCCCGTTTTGTCTTTAGCTTTTGCCCTTATTGCTTGGGGTGTCGTTCCTTGGGGATTTGTGGTTTTGATTGATTTTTCTTTGAGTCTTTTGTATCTGTTAGCCATTTCTTCTATTAGTGTTTATGCTATTCTTATTTCTGGCTGGGCTAGTAACTCGAAGTATGCCTTTTTGGGCTCGATTCGGGCGGCAGCTCAGATGATTAGCTATGAAGTTTCGATCGGGTTGATTTTATTTTCCGTGGTCCTCGGCGCTAATTCGCTAGATTTAGTTGTTATCGGGGCTTCTCAAAGGTATTGTTGGCTGTTTTTCCCTTTATTCCCAGTGGCCGCTATGTTTTTTATTTCTGCTTTGGCTGAGACCAATCGTGTTCCTTTTGATCTGACGGAAGGAGAGTCCGAGTTAGTTTCGGGATTTAATGTGGAGTATTCGAGTATGTCTTTTGCTTTGTTCTTTTTAGCGGAGTATGCTAATATAATTTTGATGTCTGCTCTTTGCATTCTTCTTTTTTTTGGGGGTGCTTGGCTAGGGATTAAAGTTTGTTTAGTTATATTCGGATTTGTTTGGGTTCGGGCAACTTTGCCTCGGGTTCGATATGATCAGTTAATGGCTTTGTTGTGGAAGTCTTATTTACCGTTGAGTTTATCTTATTTCGTCATGGTGGCGGGTTTTATTTTTTAAGGGTGTTGCTGCTTTTATTCTTGTTACCTGCTTTGCGGTCGGGCTATAGAACGTTATGTTACTCCTAGCCAGCATAGTAGAAAGGTTAGCACGGTAGACTCAAAATCTATAGATGCGGGTTCAAGTCCGGCTGTTGGTAGGGGGAAACCTGTAGTTTAATGGTAAAATTTTGCCCTGATTAGGCGGAAATGCGGGTTTGAGTCCGGCCGGGTTTAAGGCGAGGTAGCAGAATGGGTATGCGTCTTATTGTAAATAAGGTTATTAAGAGTTCAATTCTCTTCCTCCGCCACACACTCTAGCTACTAAGGCATCCTTGTAGTCTAAGGCCAGCGGGGCCGTGCCCTATAGGAAAGTATCCTGTGCTGTGCTATGACATTTAATTTAGTAGGTAGAATGTCGTATTTACACTGCGGTTGTGGGAGGTTCGAGCCCTTCAATGTCAAGCTGTTGGCCAGTGATTAAGAGTGAGGAGTGGAGGATTAGGGGGCGGCTTTATTCGAGAACGTTGGTGAATAACGAAATACCGCTTGAGAGGTTATGATGGCGGGTCTTCTATTGTGAAATCCTTGTTTTAAGGCCGGGAAGTGAAGCATCTAAGTACCGGGGGTTAAATCAAGCGAGGCTCCGTTAGTAGTGGTGAACGAAATCGGAGGTTGTTAAGCCGAAGCCACCTAAGAGGGTTACAGTCCTTGTTGGCTTTTTTATCCTAGAGTAGAATTATTCGAAGAGCGGTGTGTTCCATACATCGAAGGTTTGTTTATGTCGCTTACCGATAGTGATAAGTACTGTGAAGGAAAGTTGAAAGAGATTTAATTGAAATAGAACCCCAATCTCCTTATTTATAAGCAGACGTTATCGTTGTACCTTTTGTATTATGGGTTCGCTAGTTGTAGCTTGGCGTATTTTAGCTGATAGGTGAAGGTAAAGTGAAAACGAGTTTTAATATTGCGGTAGTCAGGTTGACCCGAAGCCAGATGATCTAGCCGTGAGCAGTTTGAAGCCTTTTGAGTTAAATCGGTGGAGGAGCAGACTGGTGGTTGTGGCAAAAACCTCAGAAGACTTACGGTTAGAGGTGATATGCCAATCGTATCTGGGTATAGCTGGTTTTCTGCGAAAAATATATAGTATTTCATTAGAGTCTATTCCGTTTAGACTGTAGAGCTACTGTTGTTCTAAACTTCGAAGGTCACGGAAGAAAGTCTAACAAGTAAGGCTGGGGGCGAGAAGGTTCGCAGTCAAGAGGGGAACAACCCAGATCGGTAGTTAAGGTCATTTAGAGGACGGCTTTGTCATCGCCGAATGTTTTAAGGGGGTTTAGCGTTGGGGCAATGGGGAAGTAGGCTTGGGAGCAGCCGTCTTTTCATGATAGCGTAGCAGCTCACCGGTCTATTGCCTGCTTCCCGAAGATTTGGGTGGCTCAGCGGTCTCACTGATACTCCGGAGTTAGGCTCTGGTAGCAGAACGTACTGTTGGTTAAGTGCGAAAGCAGTTCTTCAGTAGTGATAATGCGAACATGAGTAACATTGTAACCGTTTGGTTACTCGCCCCCGATGTTTCCGGCTTAGGCTGGGTGAATCGGTCCTTAAGTGATTTTCATGTCGATTAGGATTTAGAGCCGTACGAGCTTACAATAGAGGGGATTGGCGAATGGTCTAATTTCTCTTAAGGAACTCGGCAAACTATCTCTTTAAGTTTTCTATAAGGAGGCCCACTGAAGTGTCTTTAGTGGCTAGCTCAGAAGAGAGGGAATTCCACCTGTTTCCCAAAAACATAGCTTCTGTTTAGCGCTTGGGGCGCTTGGAAGTGATGCCTGCCCAGTGGTTGTTATCCGAACCCTGGCTATGGCCTTAGGGGCTGGTAGTTAGGTTAAGGGCAATTTAACGGCCGCGGTATCTTGACCGTGATAATGTAGCGTAATCAATAGCCAGTTAATTGCTGGCAAGTATGAAAGGCAATATGAGTATTCCGCTGTCTCGAGGGAAAAACCAGTGAAATTGAATTCGTAGTGAAGATGCTATGTTAGAGTTGTAAGACGAGAAGACCCTATCGAGCTTTACTGTGGGCTTATATGGCCTGGCTTTGGTCAGGGAGACCAAGGCTGGGGCTAAGGGTTATCTTGTGTTAGCTGGGCAGTTTTGTTGGGGCGATAGCCTTCTAAATAGTAACGAAGGCGAGCATTATGGTTTTAATTAATAGGATTTAGGCTTGACAGCTAGGCAGACAGGCCGGGTTGGCACATTTAAATGTGGGCTATAGCGAGCCGCGGCTTAGTTATGGGGCTTTCCGCGATCTTCGAATAAAAGTTACCGTAGGGATAACAGCGTAATATTGTTTCAGAGTTCGTATCGATGGCAATGTTTGCGACCTCGATGTTGAATTGTGGTATCCTGGGGGCGCAGTCGCCCCCAAGGGTTGGACTGTTCGTCTATTAAAACCGTACATGATTTGAGTTCAGATCGGCGTGAGCCAGATCGGTTTCTATCTGCAGCTTGCTTTATGCCGGGTATTAACTGCTCTTTAGTACGAAAGGAACGGGTAGCAGCTTTCCTCTTGTTCTCCAATGGTTTTTTGTTGTTGGGTTGTAAAGAAAGTGTTAGTAATCCCTGATGGCAAATCAAGGGAGAATTTATAATGCTGCGGGGTTTTTGCAATCGTGCTTGGGGTGCGTAGTTGGGCTCTTTGGGTATTTCAGTCGAGTTCCAAGATGTTTGTTGGACTGGCTGGGCCTAGGAGGGGGTAGCTTATTGGTTGAGCCCGTGGCTCATAACCACTTCCCTTTGTTGGTTCGACTCCAACCCCCCTGGGTCAATCGTGTATTGGTAGTACTCCTGTGTTAGGTACAGGCAGGAAAGGTTCGAGTCCTTTTTGATCTGCTCCGGATTTGATAACGAAGTGAGTTATTCTACTTGGAAACGGGCTTGCCTATAGGAGATTTAAGCTTTACAAGATGGTTAAGCTCCACCCCGGCTTCAATAAGGCTCGTCCAGCATTGTAAGTATAGTAATACGGCTGTTTAGACGCACAGGTTGCAAAGGTTCGAATCCTTTTTATTCTACCGGGGCGTGCAAGGTTTGCCAATGGCGGGCAGCCAGGCTCATGACCTGGGAGTGCAGGTTCAAATCCTGTCTTTGCACGGCCTTATGAATGAGTCCGCAATGTTAGCTTCGGCATTTCTTCTTTACCTTTTACTCGGCGGGGAGGCGATAAGGCCTTTCTTCCTGTTGTTTTTATTTATTTTCTGTTTTATTATAACCGGCTCCGGCTGGGTCGCTGTCACGAAGGTAGTTCTTGTTATTAGTTCTTTTTGTTTGTTGGTTTTGTCTCGTCGCCGGGGGTCTATTATTTTTCTTCTTCTGGTTACTTTGAGCTCTTTATTGCTTGTCTGCTCGGTGAATTGGCTGTCTGTTTATTTGGCTCTTGAGCTGCAGGCTCTTTCTTTGTTCGTTCTAACCGGCCTCTCTAGAAGTAGTGCTTGAAGTACTGAGGCCAGTTTGAAGTATTTTGCGCTTGGTGCTTTATCTTCGGCTTTCTTTCTATTGGGCTGTGTTTTTTTCTATGGGGCTACTGGGGAGGGGAGTATCCAAGGTGCCGGAGGAGACTTGGGTAAAGTTTTTATAACTATCTCCCTGCTTTTTAAGCTTTCGGCGGCTCCTTTCCATATGTGAGCTCCGGATGTTTACGAGGGGGCTCCGACATCTACGGCGGCTATTCTTGCAGTATTACCTAAAGTTTCAGTGTTTTCTATATTAGTTCAGGTTCAGCCTGTCTTTCATCTGGTTCTAGTTAGTTCGTTTGTCTCTATTATAGTGGGGGCTTTGGGGGCTTTGAATCAGACCCGGTTTAAGAGACTGGTTGCTTATAGCGGTATCAGCCATCTTGGTTTTGTTTTATTCGCTTTCTCTATCGGTTCTTTAGGGGGCCTGCAGGCCAGTTTTGTGTATTTGTTGGCCTATGTGATCATGTCGCTTTGTCTGTTTCCTGCTTTTCTCTTTTCTTATCCCCGGAAGGAGTTTCTTTGAGGATTGTCGGCGGTTTCCCGGGATAACCCGGGGGTTGCTTTGGCTCTCGCTTTGGTATTCCTTTCTACTGCGGGGATTCCGCCTTTGGTGGGGTTTTTAGGTAAGTGGCTGGTTCTCTTATCCGGGATTTCAAGTGGTTATTTTCAAGTTTCCTTAGTGGCAGTGGTTTTCTCGGTTATTGCGGGTTTTTATTATGTCCGGCTTGTCCAATTGATTTATTTCCCTATCGATTTTTGTGTGTTACTTTGGCAAAGAGCTGTTTTTCAAAGGGGCTCTGCTGGTTTGAGCTCTGCCTTATTGGTAAGTGCTGCCTGTTATTTGGTGATCTTTGCTCTTGTCCTCCCTAATCTGCTTTTGCAATTCGGGTTTTGGGCTACTCTGACTCCTTAGTTTGTGTATCTGCTTATCATTTTCTTACCTTTGTTAAGTGCATTTATCGTAGGGTTTGGGGGGAGAAAACTGGGCTCTAAAGGGGTTGGCTATCTTTCTTGTTTCCTTATTGGTGTCACAGCTTTGCATTCTTTTTGATTGTTCTTTGAAGTTTTCTTGGCGGCGGCTCCAGCTTATTTGAGGCTCGGCCGGTGGCTTGATGTTGAGCTCCTTTCTATTCATTTTGGTCTTCAGTTCGATAGTTTAACTGTTACCATGCTTGTCGTAGTCTCTACTGTCTCGGCGCTGGTTCACCTTTTTTCTACCGGTTATTTAGAAGGAGACCCTCATTTGCCTCGGTTTATGTCTTATTTATCTTTATTTACTTTTTTGATGGTTGTTCTTGTGACTAGTGACAACTTTCTTCAGCTGTTTATTGGTTGAGAAGGAGTGGGATTATGTTCTTATCTTCTTATTTCCTTTTGGTTTACGCGGGTCCCGGCTAATAAGGCGGCGATTAAGGCTATCCTTGTAAACCGGGTGGGGGATTCTGGCTTACTTTTTGCTATGTTTCTTATCTTAAGCGAGTTCGGGACTTTAGATTTTGTTGGTTTGATTCCTACTGGACACAATCCGCTTTTAATGACTATTATTTGTCTTTTGTTATTTCTGGGGTCTGTAGGGAAGTCCGCTCAACTTGGCTTACATGCTTGGTTGCCGGATGCGATGGAGGGGCCAACGCCGGTCTCCGCTTTGATTCATGCGGCTACGATGGTGACAGCCGGCGTATTTCTTATTATTCGGGCTAACTCTTTGTTTGAGGCTTCGCCTTTCGCTTTAGCTATTGTCACGACTTTTGGGGCTTTGACAGCCTTCTTTGCTGCGACTATTGGGGCGGTTCAAAGTGATTTAAAGAAGATTATCGCCTACTCAACTTGTAGTCAGCTAGGCTATATGGTAATGGTTTGTGGTCTCTCTAATTACTCGGTTGGGCTTTTTCATTTGGCTAATCACGGCTTCTTTAAGGCTTTGTTGTTTTTAGGGGCGGGTTCTATTGTGCACGCTGTTCAGGATGAGCAGGATATACGAAAGTTCGGGGCTTTGCTTGAGCCTGCCCCCTTGACTTATGTGTTCCTTCTTATTGGTTCTTTGTCTTTAGCGGGATTTCCCTTTCTGACAGGGTTTTATTCTAAGGATTTAATTCTTGAGCTAGCTTTTGGTAGATACTATCTTGTTTTTGCTTTTTGGTTTTCGGGGTTCGCTGCTTTTCTCACTGCTTACTACTCAGCCCGCTTGCTTCTCTTAACCTTTGTTGTTCGAACTAATGCAGTTAGAGGCTGCTTTTCTTTGGCCAAGGATCCGGGTTGGCGGCTTACGTTGCCCCTTATTTTATTGTCTTTCGGCAGTCTGTTCTGGGGGTTTTTACTTCGGGAGGCTGTTTTGTCAAATGTGCTTGTTCCCTTTGTTCCGGGGTTTATAAAGCTTCTCCCGCTTCTTTGTATTGGGTTGGGGGGTTCTCTGGCCTTCCTTTTCTTAGCCGGGTGGCCTCGAGCCCCCTTTTTTCAAGCTCTATTTTCTTTTCTTGCCTCCGCTTGGGGGTTTAATTATCTTATAAATCATTTGGTAGTCCAGGGTCTTTTCAAGTTTGGTTATCTGGTTTCCTATAGGATTATTGATCGCGGGTTGCTTGAGATCTTAGGCCCGAGTGGACTTTCAATTTTACTTCGCTATTTGACTCAGCGCTTGAGTCGGCTGCAGTCCGGGGTAATTTTTAATTATGCTCTTATCTTTATTGTTTTTGTTACAGTATTCTTGATCTTGGGTTTTGGGGGCTTTAGTTCAATAGGGAGAGCGCAGGCTTTGCATGTCTGAAGTTCAGGTTCGAGCCCTGGGTGCCCCAGAAAATGTTTCTTTTAAAATGATTGGATGCTCCGGAACTTTGGCAGTTTGGTTTGCAGGACGCGGCTTCCCCTGTTATGGAAGAAGTCATCTTTTTTCACGACCAAATTTTGTTCATCTTGACTTTGATTCTTACTAGTGTGTTTTGGATGTTAGCTCGTGGTTTGACTCTTGGTTTTTCTCACCGGCATTTGACTGATGGAACTTTGGTTGAAGTGGTTTGAACCTTGGCCCCGGCCGGGATTCTTCTCTTCATTGCTTTCCCTTCTCTTAAGCTTCTGTATTTAATGGATGAGGTTGTTGAACCGGGTTTGACGGTTAAGGCAATCGGGCACCAGTGGTATTGGTCGTATGAGTACTCGGATTATGCTCCAGATGCTTTGGAGTTTGACTCTTATATGATTCCTACGGGGGACCTTGAGAGCGGGGCTCTAAGGTTGTTAGAGGTTGACCACAGGTTGGTCGTTCCCATTCAGACGCAGGTTCGAGTACTAGTCTCCGGCGCGGATGTTCTTCATTCTTTTGCTGTGCCTTCTTTGTCTGTAAAGCTTGATGCTATTCCGGGCCGGCTTAATCAAACTAATTTTTTTATTAAGCGGCCTGGGGTGTTTTATGGCCAGTGTTCGGAGATCTGCGGGGCTAACCATTCCTTTATGCCTATCGTGGTAGAAGCTGTTTCTCTTGAGAAATATGTACAATGGGTAGGCTTTTCTTCAATAAGTGGCTAAGTAACTCATGGGTGGAGTAATAAATTTTTAATTTGTATTAAGTTGGTTCGAGTCCAATCTAGCCAGCCTCATATGCCTCAGTTAGACTCTGTTTCTTTTTTGGCTCAATACTTTTGGGCAGCCGCCGGATTCTTAGTTCTGTATCATCTTCTTGTTTCGGGGGCCCTGCCCGCCTTTCAGCGGCAGCTCGGTGCCCGGCGCAGTTCTAGATCTGAGGGGCCGGCTCCTGCTTTCCCTGTTTTTCTTTCCTCTTTGTTTCTTTTTGATTAGTGGTTGCTGCTTATTTTGATCAGTTTAATGTTGTTTTGCTTATTGCGGCCCCCGGGTTTACCAACGTTTCTCTTATGGTTCTTCTGGCTGTCGTTATTTTTAGGGGTTTATTTCAGGTCGGCTTTCTGATCCCAAGGCGGTGGCAGTCTGTTCTGGAGTTGGCTTATCATAATATTCGTTCCGCGGCTTTAGATAATTTAGGCTCGGCCGGTCTTTCCTATTTCCCGTTCCTCTTTTGTCTTTTCTTATTTATCTTACTCCTCAACTTTCTTGGTTTGTTTCCTTATGTTTTTGCTCCTACGGCTCAGTTTATTTTAACTTTTGGGTTGTCTTCTTCTATTCTTTTAGGTGTTACACTCTCGGGGTTTTGAGCCTTTCGTTTGAATTTCTTGAGTATTCTTGTGCCGAATGGTTCACCTTTTTTTCTTGCCCCGTTTCTAGTCCTGATCGAGACTGTCGGTTATTTTTCTCGCGCTGTGTCTTTAGGTATGCGGCTAGCCGCTAATATTACTGCGGGGCATTTATTGTTTACTATCGTATCTAGTTTCGTTTATACTATGTCTAGTCTTCCGCTTTTGGTCTTGGTATTTATTACTCTTCTTGAGGTGGCTGTTGCCATTATCCAGGCGTACGTTTTTTGTTTGCTTACTGCTATTTATCTAAAGGATACTTTAGAATTACACTTACCCTGTAGCTTATTGGTAGAGCTTTTTCCTTCTAAGAAATTTGTTGCAGGTTCGACTCCTGTCGGGGTTCAAGATGGCTTTTCATCCTTTTCACTTAGTTAATCCGAGCCCTTGGCCGTTTGTCGGAGCTTGTGGTGCTTTCTTCACGGCGGTCGGCTTTGTCGCTTATTTTCATTATAGTTTGAGTTGACTTTTGCTTTGTGGTTGCTTAACCCTCGTTTTTACTATGGTTGCCTGGTGGCGTGATGTTATTCGGGAGTCTCATCTTCAAGGATTTCATACTCTTTTTGTTTCTCTTGGTTTGAAGTACGGGGTTATTTTGTTTATTGTTTCCGAAGTTTGCCTTTTCTTTTCTTTTTTTTGGGCTTTCTTTCACAGCAGCCTCTCGCCTGCTGTTGAAATCGGTGTAGTTTGGCCACCGCGCGGTGTTAGTCCTCTTGATCCTTTTGCTGTTCCTTTATTAAATACTGCTGTATTATTAACTTCGGGAGCCACTGTTACGTGAGCCCACCACTCTATCTTAGGGGGGAGTTTCTTGGAGTCTAGGATTAGTTTGACTCTTACTGTCTTGTTGGGGTGTCTTTTTACGGGCTTACAAGCTCTTGAATACTATGAAACCCCTTTTACTATTTCCGATTCAGTTTATGGCTCTACTTTTTTCTTGACGACGGGGGCTCACGGGGGCCATGTTTTAGTCGGAACCCTATTTCTTCTTGTTTGTCTATTTAGGCTTAGCCTAGGTCACTTCACTCGGCAGCATCATTTGGGTTTTGAGGCCGCCGCTTGGTATTGGCATTTTGTGGATGTGGTTTGGCTATTCCTGTTTGTTTGTATGTATTGATGAGGTTCGTAGTCGTAGTGAAAGTAAGCCAAGTGGTACGGCGGTGGGTTTTGATTTCATTATGGTAGGTTCAATTCCTATGCTTTCGAGTTTATATTCGCGGGGGATTAAGTTAAAGGTGGACTAGTTGCCTTCAAAGCAATTCGCGTTGGTTCGAGTCCAGCATCCCCTGTGTTCCTTATTGCTTCTGTCGTTTATATAGGGAAGACGCCAGGTTTTCAGTTTGGGGATAGGAGTTCAATTCTCCTCAGAGGCGCTATGAAAGCTTTTGTATTTGTTTTGTTCTCTATTTTCTCTGGTGTTATGGTTATTTCTTCTTATCATCCGGTTCATTCTGTTCTTTGGCTGGTATTCGCTTTCCTCGGCGCTGCCGGGTTGTTTTTGCTTTATGATTTTGGTTTCCTTGCTTTGATTTTGGTTATTGTTTATGTCGGGGCTATTGCAACTCTGTTTCTTTTTGTTGTTATGATGCTTGAGTTATCTAATTGCTCCGCCGGGGGTGAGGGGGTCGGCCACTATCTTCCGGTAGTTTTCTTGGTTGGTTTTGTTTTTACCTCTGGTCTTCTTAGTTTAAAGGGTCGTTTTGACGGGCCCCTTTGGCCGAGGTCTTCTAATATAGAAGTATTTGGTCAGCTTATATACACTGAGTTCTTTTATTTGTTTTTGTTAGCTAGTTTTGTTTTATTGGCTGCGATGGTGGGGGCTATTGTTTTAGTTGGGGAGCTAGTCTCATCAAGTAGAGCTCAAAGTCTCTTTTCTCAAGTTAGTCGGCTTCGTAAGTAGATTGGGTGTCTGTCTTTTTATCCTTGGTCGCTTTTAGTTTATTTTTATCGCTTGTTCTTTCTGTAGCGTCTTGGTTGGTTGGGGAAAAACACCCCGATGGAGAGAAAGTTTCAGGGTATGAGTGTGGTTTTGACTCTTTTGAGTCTGCGAGGGTGCCTTTTTCTGTTCGGTTCTTCCTTGTCGGTATTTTGTTTCTTCTTTTTGATCTCGAGATCTCTCTATTATTCCCTTGAGCTGTTGTAAATGATCTTGTGGGCCTTGGTGGTTTCGGTAGTATTATTTTCTTTTTAGTTGTTTTAGTTGTCGGTTTGGCCTACGAGTGAGCTAAAGGGGGGTTAGATTGAAG